>BQKZ01003575.1:24529-64235 GCA_036244855.1 Temnopleurus reevesii
AGGTTTGATATTATGCTTATTTCGACGCAAAACAGGTTGCTCACCGCGATAAGAACAATTTCATCGCCCCAAACCCCATCTTGACTCGTATCTGCTAGATACGCTTCCCAACCTTGACTTATGATCCACTCACTCAATGCCGTTCCATTACTAGTATGTCTATTTTGTCTCAAATGTTCTACCGCCAGAGCTCTTAGTTCTCGATGACCTATTTCAAGGTTAATTTGAGTCTGCAATTTGTTGTCTATTGCATGGAAGAGACAATTCCCATCTTCAGGGGTTAATGCGTACCTGTACGTTCGGCCAGCCATTTCAATGTTTGTGTCCAGGCTATTTTTAATCATGGTCTTATTGCTTTTCATTAAAGTTTTGATATTTTTGGCCAGATCCATCATTACTTTCTTTACTTCAATTGGATTTTTTACATTATATCGTTGGTAGGGCAGTTCTTGAGGGTTTGACTTTCTTTTAATTCCCTGTATGTGTACCTCAACCCCATGGAATCGGCAACTTCGTCCACTATCCCTGCAATATAAAGCGTTCATATTACGGGTGCATTTGTTTGCAGGTTTTCTTCTGCACATTTTATTCTCACTCATGCACAAGGGTTGATTTAACCTTGCCTTTGCCACCTGTTGCCTTGTTTCCTCCTAGCGAGTTACAGATGTGATGTCATCTACTGGCACAATCCTTCCAACTTCCCTCCCATCTTCCATATACTCTATCTTAAAGCGATAATTGAGTTTTTTTTTTGAATAACCTCTCCAAGATTCATAAAAGTATGTCCAGCCTCGTGAAATTTCAGTGTAATTTTGTATGCGGCCACACGTGTATCATTGATAGTTAGTGGCAAGGCAGAAAGTAAGATCCAGTTCTTATTCTGTAATGCACAGTTGTCACTATATATGATTATTTCCCTTTTATCACATTGCTCACAGAGAAATCATATGTATGCGCTTCTGATGTGATAAACTCCTCAACATGCTTCACCCTCATGCCATAAGATGCATGTTGCATCTTCAATTTTAAGGGGCGAGGCAAAGGTCTCTTTTAAAAGCACTACCTTTCTGGCAAAATAATGTTCCTTGCTTGGTAGTTTTGGCATACTGATTGCTTTCTGCATGTCAGCAGTTACAACTAAAAGTTAACTTTCGTTCCTCATCCTGTCCGAGTCTTTTGTCATTGCTTGTCGTGTCTGGTTGTATCTTATTTTATGTGCATTGAATTCGTCACAAGTGCACGCCTCGCCTTGTTTATGGACCTGTTGGTGCACAGACCAATTGTAGCATCCGTCATTGGATGGGGACGAGAAGGGGATGTTCTCTGTCACATGTCCAAGGACATGGAGAACGGCAGCCACTCAAGGAATAAGATCTACTTTCTTTCCATAACAGCCAGATTGATTGCCTCAATGAATGCTTCATTGACGGCATCCAGTTCATCTTGAACCTCATAGATAGACTCCATCACTTGAGTTAGACTTAGCCTATTAACCAAACCACGCAGTGCAGTTCTTGTGTCAGAAGGTTTAGGGCGTAGATATTCAGGAAAGTGAAGGAGTAACCGCTCAATGAATCCGTTGCCTGTGTTTAAATTAGTTATTAACTTCATGTCTACATGTCGGCATTTACAACTAAAAGTGAACTTTTGTTCCTCCTCCTGTCCGAGTCTTTTATCATGGCTTGTCGTGCCTGGTTGTATCTTATTTTATGTGCATTGAAGTTGTCTCAAGTTCACTCCTCGCCTTGTTTATGGACCTCTTTGTGTTTAGGGTTGAGGCAAAGGTCTTGTTAAAAGCACTACCTTTGTGGCAAAATAATGTCCCTTGTTTGGAAAGTTTGGCATACTGATTGATTTATACATGTCAGCAGTCACAACTAAAAGTTAACTTTCGTTCCTCATCCTGTCAAGAGTCTTTTGTCATGGCTTGTCGTGCCTGGTTGTATCTTATCTTATGTGCATTGAAGTTGTCTCAAGTACACTCCTCGCCATGTTAATGCACCTGTTAGTGCACAGAACAAGTGTTACATCTGTCATTGGATGGGACGAGAAGGAAATGTTTTCAGCATTTAACACCTTTGAGTATGTTGAAAGGGAACAGATTTGCCCATACTCATCACAAAAATCGTTGTAAAGGACATTCTTAGACTCCTGGGAGGTATCGTCTATTTGGCGCATGTTAGTGCTTGTAGTGCGACACTTGTGGGCGGTACGATTCCATGTGGTTGATAATTAGATCTTTTTCCTTATCAGACAACTTGTTTGAAGGCTCTTGGCGGCCTCTGAGATCACCATACATCCCTACTTGAAGAGTATCTGTAATAGAAACTACATTTTCAAGGGCTCGAACAACCCCATCACTCTCGTAGCCGAGGGTATGCAATAAAAAGTTTTGCACACCCTCCCTTTCCCTAGCGCCTATTGGAATGTCCAAGAAAGCTGTTGCCTCTTGTTCTGGTTAGTTATGGATTGTTTAGGTTTTGTGGAGACATTGAAAGCTATTCAATCTCTGTATTGCTTGAGCATTTGTTCCAATTCATTTTTGATGCCTCAAGACTTTCCTCTTCTCTGTTTCGATTGATTATCCAATCTATTTTTCATTTCGTTCGATACCATCAAACAACGGCTCCCTTCTAGCATAGCCCTTACATGAGTTTTGCATGATATATACATGTATATGATTTAGAATGGCCCATCTCCAAGGGTGCAATGCGGTCGGTCATCCAATTTTGTATGCTTGGAGGTGGCAGCCCCTTCAGAAGTCATGCACAATCAACGAAGGCATGTGAAAGTGTAAACAATGTGAAAAACACATCCAACAAACATCTCTTTAGTTGACTAAACGCACTGCGGCAACCTGATTGCCTTCTCGTAGAGTATACTCAATATCCTTTGACAGAAGATCCCAGGTTTCCTCTAGCAGCTCAATCGGTGCCATCAAACACCGGTTTCCTTCCAACATGGCCCTTTTATGAGTTCTGCATAATATGTATGATTTAGAATGGCCATCCTCCAGACGTACAATGCGGTCGGTCATCCAATTTTGCATCCATGGATGTGGCACTTCGCAGGGTGAATTCAATCTCGTTGGGAAAAAGATCCCCAATTTCCTCCATCAGTTCATCTGAAGCATACACCAGTTCCCTTCAAGCATGACCCTTACATGAGTTCTGCATAACGTTTATGATCTAGAATGGTCAATCTCCAGTGGTGCAATGCNCTGTCGCAGGCCAGAAACCATTGGTCACTAAAGATTTCAATTCCAACCGGCTGTCAATGAATTTGCAGCTCTTGCAGTAAACTTCTGCTCTTCGAACCGAACGTTGACCTTTTAAAAACATTTGTAAAAAAAAAAAATGGAATTAGGTAAAACAATTTGTACATTACCAAACAAAAGCTATAAAGTACATGATGTATAACATAAATAGAAATTAATATGGGGGGGGGGATAACAAGCATGCTTTTACCTTTTGGTATTTTCTTACGTTGAGAACCATTCTTTATTGTTACATGTTTGATTTCTTATCAGCACGAAGTTCATTGCCTGGGGTCAAAGGTCTTCTACCACTTATTCCTTTTAGGTGCTTTTAAAAAAAAAAATCTTACATGAATTACTCTGTATCATATATGTCCGGATAGATGACTGTTTCAAATTCTCGTGATAAGTGATCATCCTGCTGGTCTCTGAATTTCCAAAACTGGTCCAGTCCGTCATCTGTGACCCAAAAATGATTTAGTCTCCATGGGACAACTTTTCCACACTTATCAAGAGATGCGGCCCAATGCCGAATTGTGTCATTAATTCTGAGCAGTTTGTGGCCATCAAAAGAATCTGTAGATGCATCCGGAAGGATTCCAAAATCTTTGTCAATCCGCCATGAGGGAAGTAGAGCTTCCATTCTAATAATAACATCAGCCCTACTCAGTCCATCAAGCTAATTCAGAATAGCAGTTACCCGGGGGTTAACAAGCAAACTGCTACTTGTTTCCTTTTTAGTCATCTGAACGCTCAGTTTGCCACATATTGTACATTGCTTCTTTAAATTCTTTCAAATTTTTTGCCTTATTTCCATTAAGGAATAGAAATGACCCGTCCACTCTTTTGCTATCATTTAGAAGACAGAGTTTTCCAGTAACTGTCAACCAATACACAAATAATACGTCAAGATAAACGACTGTTTTGAAATCTCCTGATAAGTGATCATCCTGCTGGTCTCTGAATTTCCAAAACTGGCCCAGTCCATCATCTGTGACCCAAAGATGATTTAGTCTCCATGGGACAACTTTTCCACACTTTGCAAGAGATGCAGCCCAATACCGAATTATGTCATTAATTCTTAGCAGTGTGTGGCCATCAAAAGAATCTGTAGATGCATCCGGAAGGATTTCGAAATCTTCGTCAACCCCCCACGAAGGAAGTGGAGCTTCCATTCCATCAATGACTCAATAGTGTTCCCTTTGTGGCAAACGCTTTGTAAGGAATTAATATCTCAATCAGCACATGCTTATCCATACAGGAGAAGAGCCTCATCAGTGTTCAGTCTGTGACAAACGCTTTGCAGATAAAAGAAATCTCAATCAGCACATGCTTATCCACACAGGAGTAAAGCCTTATCAGTGTTCAGTCTGTGACAAGCGCTTTGCTCAGAAATGGAATCTCAATCAGCACATGCTAATACACAAAGGAGTAAAGCCTTATCAGTGTTCAGTCTGTGACAAGCGCTTTGCTCAGAAATGGAATCTCAATCAGCACATGCTTATCCACGCAAGAGGAAAGCCTTATCTGTGTTCAGTCTGTTGCAAACGTTTCGCTCAGAAATGGAATCTCAATCAGCACATGCTTATAATTGATACAGGAGTAAAGCCTTATCAGTGCTCAGTTTGTGGCAAACGCGTTGCACATAAAAGGAATCTCAATCAGCACATGAAAATCCACAGGTAGAGAAAAGCCGTATCAATTCTCAGTTCATCAAGCTCATTCAGAATAACAGTTACCTGGAGGTCAACAAGCTAACTGCTACTTGTTTCCTTGTCTGTTTTTCTCGTCTTTCCATTCCTTGTTGTGTTTATTAGTTGGAACAAGTTTTGCTTCTAGACTGTAGTAGTGGTATTCAAGAAGGTGACTCAAAAGGAGAGTAGGTATATTTAGGGGATCAGTATCTTGATGGGTCAAAATGTGAATAGAATCCCCAGGCAGGTTTGATATTATGCTTATTTCGACGCAAAACAGGTTGCTCACCGCGATAAGAACAATTTCATCGCCCCAAACCCCATCTTGACTCGTATCTGCTAGATACGCTTCCCAACCTTGACTTATGATCCACTCACTCAATGCCGTTCCATTACTAGTATGTCTATTTTGTCTCAAATGTTCTACCGCCAGAGCTCTTAGTTCTCGATGACCTATTTCAAGGTTAATTTGAGTCTGCAATTCGTTGTCTATTGCATGGAAGAGACAATTCCTATATCAAGGTTTTGATGGGTACCTGTACGTGTGAATAGAATCCCCAGGCAGGCTTGATATTATGCCTATTTTGATGCGAAACAGATTGCTCACTGTGATAAGACCAATTTCAACGCCCCAAACCCTAATCTGGACTCGTATCCTCATATCTGCTAGGTACGCTTCCCAATCTTGACTTATGATCCACTCACTCAATGCCGTTCCATTACTAGTATGTCTAATTTGTCTCAGATGTTCTACCGCCAGAGCTCTTAGTTCTCGATGACCTATTTCAAGGTTAATTTGAGTCAGCAATTTGTTGTCTATTGCATGGAAGAGACAATTCCCATCTTCAGGGGTTAATGCGTACCTGTACGTTCGGCCAGCCATTTCAATGTTTGTGTCCAGGCTATTTTGAATCATGGTCTTATTGCTTTTCATTAAAGTTTTGATATTTTTGGCCAGATCCATCATTACTTTCTTTACTTCAATTGGATTTTTTACATTATATCGTTGGTAGGGCAGTTCTTGAGGGTTTGACTTTCTTTTAATTCCCTGTATGTGTACCTCAACCCCATGGAATCGGCAACTTCGTCCACTATCCCTGCAATATAAAGCGTTCATATTACGGGTGCATTTGTTTGCAGGTTTTCTTCTGCACATTTTATTCTCACTCATGCACAAGGGTTGATTTAACCTTGCCTTTGCCACCTGTTGCCTTGTTTCCTCCTAGCGAGTTACAGATGTGATGTCATCTACTGGCACAATCCTTCCAACTTCCCTCCCATCTTCCATATACTCTATCTTAAAGCGATAATTGAGTTTTTTTTTTGAATAACCTCTCCAAGATTCATAAAAGTATGTCCAGCCTCGTGAAATTTCAGTGTAATTTTGTATGCGGCCACACGTGTATCATTGATAGTTAGTGGCAAGGCAGAAAGTAAGATCCAGTTCTTATTCTGTAATGCACAGTTGTCACTATATATGATTATTTCCCTTTTATCACGTTGCTCACAGAGAAATCATATGTATGCGCTTCTGATGTGATAAACTCCTCAACATGCTTCACCCTCATGCCATAAGATGCATGTTGCATCTTCAATTTTAAGGGGCGAGGCAAAGGTCTCTTTTAAAAGCACTACCTTTCTGGCAAAATAATGTTCCTTGCTTGGTAGTTTTGGCATACTGATTGCTTTCTGCATGTCAGCAGTTACAACTAAAAGTTAACTTTCGTTCCTCATCCTGTCCGAGTCTTTTGTCATTGCTTGTCGTGTCTGGTTGTATCTTATTTTATGTGCATTGAATTCGTCACAAGTGCACGCCTCGCCTTGTTTATGGACCTGTTGGTGCACAGACCAATTGTAGCATCCGTCATTGGATGGGGACGAGAAGGGGATGTTCTCTGTCACATGTCCAAGGACATGGAGAACGGCAGCCACTCAAGGAATAAGATCTACTTTCTTTCCATAACAGCCAGATTGATTGCCTCAATGAATGCTTCATTGACGGCATCCAGTTCATCTTGAACCTCATAGATAGACTCCATCACTTGAGTTAGACTTAGCCTATTAACCAAACCACGCAGTGCAGTTCTTGTGTCAGAAGGTTTAGGGCGTAGATATTCAGGAAAGTGAAGGAGTAACCGCTCAATGAATCCGTTGCCTGTGTTTAAATTAGTTATTAACTTCATGTCTACATGTCGGCATTTACAACTAAAAGTTTTGTTCCTCCTCCTGTCCGAGTCTTTTATCATGGCTTGTCGTGCCTGGTTGTATCTTATTTTATGTGCATTGAAGTTGTCTCAAGTTCACTCCTCGCCTTGTTTATGGACCTCTTTGTGTTTAGGGTTGAGGCAAAGGTCTTGTTAAAAGCACTACCTTTGTGGCAAAATAATGTCCCTTGTTTGGAAAGTTTGGCATACTGATTGCTTTCTGCATGTCAGCAGTCACAACTAAAAGTTAACTTTCGTTCCTCATCCTGTCATGAGTCTTTTGTCATGGCTTGTCGTGCCTGGTTGTATCTTATCTTATGTGCATTGAAGTTGTCTCAAGTACACTCCTCGCCATGTTAATGGACCTGTTAGTGCACAGAACAAGTGTTACATCTGTCATTGGATGGGACGAGAAGGAAATGTTCTCAGCATTTAACACCCTTGAGTATGTTGAAAGGGAACAGATTTGCCCATACTCATCACAAAAATCGTTGTAAAGGACATTCTTAGACTCCTGGGAGGTATCGTCTATTTGGCGCATGTTAGTGCTTGTAGTGCGACCCTTGTGGGCGGTACGATTCCATGTGGTTGATAATTAGATCTTTTTCCTTATCAGACAACTTGTTTGAAGGCTCTTGGCGGCCTCTGAGATCACCATACATCCCTACTTGAAGAGTATCTGTAATAGAAACTACATTTTCAAGGGCCACTCGAACAACCCCATCACTCTTGTAGCCGAGGGTATGCAAGAAAAAGTTTTGCACACCCTCCCTTTCCCTAGCGCCTATTGGAATGTCCAAGAATGCTGTTGCCTCTTGTTCTGGTTAGTTATGGATTGTTTAGGTTTTGTGGAGACATTGAAAGCTATTCAATCTCTGTATTGCTTGAGCATTTGTTCCAATTCCTTTTTGATGCCTCAAGACTTTCCTCTTCTCTGTTTCGCTTGATTATCCAATCTATTTTTCATTTCGTTCGATACCATCAAACATCGGCTCCCTTCTAGCATAGCCCTTACATGAGTTTTGCATGATATATACATGTATATGATTTAGAATGGCCCATCTCCAAGGGTGCAATGCGGTCGGTCATCCAATTTTGTATGCTTGGAGGTGGCAGCCCCTTCAGAAGTCATGCACAATCAACGAAGGCATGTGAAAGTGTAAACAATGTGAAAAACACATCCAACAAACATCTCTTTAGTTGACTAAACGCACTGCGGCAACCTGATTGCCTTCTCGTAGAGTATACTCAATATCCTTTGACAGAAGATCCCCGGTTTCCTCTAGCAGCTCAATCGGTGCCATCAAACACCGGTTTCCTTCCAACATGGCCCTTTTATGAGTTCTGCATAATATGTATGATTTAGAATGGCCATCCTCCAGACGTGCAATGCGGTCGGTCATCCAATTTTGCATCCATGGATGTGGCACTTCGCGGGGTGAATTCAATCTCGTTGGGAAAAAGATCCCCAATTTCCTCCATCAGTTCATCTGAAGCATACACCAGTTCCCTTCAAGCATGACCCTTACATGAGTTCTGCATAACGTTTATGATCTAGAATGGTCAATCTCCAGTGGTGCAATGCTGTCGGTCATCCAATTTTGTATGCTTGGAGGTGGCAGCCCCTTCAGGAGTTGTGTACAATCAACAAAGGCATGTGAGGAAGGATAGCTTTAGACCTTCAGTGGCCATACAAGTTTAGCACAGGAGGTATTAAAAAGGAATGAGAACTCCTGGTATCCTCAAGATACTTTGAGGTAGAAACATTTACATTCATTTAAAATGATTCATTAAACGACTGCGATTGACTTACATTGCGAAGGCTCTTCAGCAAGCCTTACTCAGATTAGTTGAACTTTCCCTGCACTCAGTGGCTCTAAAGGTTGTACTGGTCTTATTCTCGGACAACTTGTGCTTTACAGTGCTCGACTTCGAATTCGTCTGGTAAGAATGCAAGTTGAAAACTAGTTTTTTAATGAGAATTACCAATGGTTTTTAAAACAAAAGAGTGGGGTTAAAAGTCTTTATGTTGGAGGTATAGCGATTAGCATATTAGTTAACTCGGTAGTTTAGCTGACCTGGTAGGTAGGTAGGCAGGTGCACTTTGATCCGTACTTAAGAACTGTCTTTTGACTCGCCTTTGCTATCCCAAGTCTTGCCTGGTCACCTGGAAGTAGTTATAGGCTGCCATTTCCAGCATCCTGACAAATTCTTCCTCCTGATTTGTTCTTTGCCAATAAACAATAGAGAAGCTGGCTTGGCTGGTGGGGCTGGCTGATTTAGTTGTGCTGGCTGATTCAAAGCAAGCTGCAAAGGAGAACGAGGAGAGTCATGTATTTTCAATATAGATAAATTTTTTTTAACATGTAAATGATAAAAAAACATACATGCTCAAATCCAAGACCCCATCAAATATGGGTTTCTGCATGTTGTGACCAATCTCCAATTGTGCAAGATGGTCGGTCATCCAATTTTTGCATTCTTGGATATTGCATCTCTTTGAGAAGTTATGCATGATCAACGAGGGGTCAATGAGGCTGGAGAACTGTAGATCTTCAGCGACCATCTATGAAAACTGTCTTTTGACTCGCTTTTGCTTGCTCGTACAAGCATTGCCTGGTCACCTGGTGCAGTCGATAGAGGCTGTTCTGTCCAGCCACCTGACAGATTCTTCCTCATAAATTCCTCTTTGCCACTGGTATTTGCTGGTTCTGTTGTGCTGGCTGATTCAATTGTGCTGGCTGATTCAGTTGTGCTGGCTGATTCAGTTGTGCTGGCTGTTTCAGTTGTGCTGGCTGTTTCAGTAGTGCTGGCTGATTCAGTTGTGCTGGCTGGTTCAGATGTGCTGGCTGTTTTACATGTAGTTGTGCTGGCTGGTTCAGTTGTGCTGGCTGATTCTTCCTCATAATTTCCCCTTTTTTCACTGGTATTTGTTGGCTTGGTTGGCGGGGCTGGCTGGTTCTGTTGTGCAGGCTGATTCGGAGCAAGCTGCAGAGGAGAACAAGGAGAGTCATGTACTATTTTCAACAAAGATTTTTTTTTTTAAACATGGAAATAATAAAAAAATATGCACGCTCAAATCCAAGACCAAATCAAATTTGGGTTTCTGCATGTTGTGCTGGCTGGTTCAGTTGTGCTGGCTGATTCGGAGCAAGCTGCAAAGGAGAACGAGGAGAGTCATGTATTTTCAATATAGATAATTTTTTAAACATGGAAATGATAAAAAATTATGCATGCTCAAATCCAAGACCCAATCAAAATTGTGGGTTTCTACAATTTTTGCATTCTTGGATATTGCACCTCTTTAGGTAGTTTAGCATTATCAACAATGGGTTAATGAGGCTGGACAACTTTAGATCTTCAGTGACCATCTAAGCGTAGTACTCTAGATAAAGCGCTGACAGTTCCTGTCATCTTTAAGATGAAGTGGGGAAGAAACACTTACATTTATTGAAGATGGTTAAGTAAATGACTGCAATCGACTTAGATTGTAAAGGCACTCCAGGCAGCCTTACCCTGATCAATCGCACATTCCATGCACTTTGATCAGTACTCTGGAAATGTCGTTTGACTGGTCTTTGCTTGTACAAGCATTGCCTGGTCACCTGATGAAGTAGTTGGAGCAGGGAGTTGTCACAGTTGGAGGCTGCTCTGTCCATTATTGTGACAAATTCTTCCTCATAATTTCTGCTTTGCCACTGGACAATAGAGAAGCTGGCTTGGCTGGCGGCTCTGGCTGGTTCAGTTGTGCTGGCGTCAAAGCGAGTTACGAGAATGAGGAGAGTCATTTATTTTCAACATAGATAATTTTTTTTATTGATTTTTTTTCTGACAAAAAGTTCCTGTACCTGGTATGTTCCCATGATACAATACACAGTAGTTTACTGTAGAAAAAAAGTTTGCCTATGGGGTGAAGAAATTTGAAATAAAATTAATTCATTTTTAGATAATACAATTGATGTTGTCGGCTTGTTCAATTTTTCATCCATGAATTCCGCATCATTGAAAGGTCTACGTGTGGGACTGTAATCCAGATCATTGTTGCCTCCATCACTGCTCGATTCTGTGTCAGAATAACGTGCGGGCTCATAGTCTAAGTCTATAGCATGATGAAATTCATCGTTGTCCATGGTAACAAATTCACCAAGTTCATCGGCAGAAAAAACTTTCCTTCTATTTGAAGGTGGCGCCATGATTTGTCGTCTATTTCATCTTTAAGCAAAATATTGTGTTGCCAAGAGATGCTTTCGGTATGAGAGTAGCAAACATCATAAATTGCTCACAAATCTTCACTCGCAAGAAATTAACAGTGCACAATTTCAGATTTACCCACTGATGCCTGCTTGTTATTCACGAAATAATGAGTAATGCTTCTTATAGTATTCCAATTTTAGATTTGAAATTGTTATATTTCTTTTAAATGCATAAAACTCCACATGGTAGTAAATGAGCACTTAATCTGACATATATTCATTTGTCTGTATATTTTTCATAGAAGAGTCATCTCATCTTAATCCAGTCAAAATGGGAAATTAAAAACTGTTTCCAATAAAGTCGTTTGAACTTTTTTTGTTCAGTTTAGTAGAAGAATCAAAAACATGTGGAAGGGGTTGTTACCTCAACATAGTATACACTTTTGTTTGGTAGCTATGTTTGAATCCTATATTCGACCAAACAGACCTGTGCCCGATTGCATAAAAAGTTGTGTTTTAACGCAAGTCAGAAAATTTAACGCAACTCTATTTTCAACCAATCAGGAGTGCGTATTTTGGAGTTGCGTTAAATTTTCTGACTTGCGTTAAATCAAACTTTTTATGCAATCGGGCCCTGGGCTGCTATTATTTATATAATATTGGCAACTCTTTCATTTGAAACTGCTTAGAATTATTTTTGTCTCATTCTGTGTTCCATTTTTGTGTTTTTATTTTTTGCATTTATGTATGTATATTTATTGTGTACACTCTATATTTAAAGCTTTAACTGAGATTCAAGAATGTATGATGATGTATTATTCTTGGAACGCTAATGAATTTGGAAATGGCCGATATAATGCAATTTGGATGTTTGCATATTTAGATTTATTATGACAAAGACTATTTAACTGTGGTGTACTTAATTTATTCAAAATTGAAAAAGTGCTATATTTGATATTTCCAATGTGCCTGGAGATTATTTTGTCAAAATAAAATTACTTATCATTAAATTTAGTTTCAAGCATCTTTCATTGTGTTTAACTGCAAATGACAATAAGATGAAGTCTTTTGTTGTTCGCTACTAAAGAGAAACCCACCCCTGCAATTGTCGTACAAATCTGGGCCCCGTAGGCGTAACACAAATATTTCCAACCAAACGTATGATTTATATCAATTGCAAGTCTATGGGAAACTATGTAGTAAAGTTAGCGATTGATCGCTAAATTGATTGCACCTCCTTTATGTTGCGGGCCCAGATGAATAAACTGTCAAAATTCAAACAAAATCTGACTATTCTTCATTTCAGTGCAAATTACAAAAGAAGAAGGCATTCTTGAGTAATTAATTGTTTGCAATAAAAGGGTAACTTAATTACCCCTGGGATTGGCATACAAATCAGATGAATTAACTGTATGAATAACAAAAAAAATGAGCAAAGTCTGACTGTAAGAGTTAATGTAGACGGGCGGAAAAGCATATGATCATCAACCACCAGAAATGACGAAAAGAGTTGAACACCATATAAACTATTTCCGAAAAGTTTAGTGGGCCACATACAATAGAACCGTATGCCGTGTATTTAGCTGTGCGGATACAACAATCGCAAGCCGGTTCCGATTTGAATAGCATTACAGAGGACCATTGAATTTGCGTTCCTCTTACTTTTTCGAAGATAGTTTATATCGTGGTTTTATAAGATGTCGATGTGACCAATGACGTCTCTGATATGAATTGACATTTCTGTAGGTGCTTCCCATTCTTCGGTAAAGCTGTTGAATGTAAAATCCCACTCACACAGAGGCCCGGAAGCACGATTCAACACGATTCTTCACAATTAGGTGCCTCTGAACAAAGAGTCGTGTTGAATCATGTTTCTTCCGGGCTTCTGTGCGACTGGGGCATGAGCTTTCGAAAACAGCATAGCCCTATTTATAGATGTCAAATTTTACTTACTATAATTATGGAAACGCCATGAGTACATGAGAGTCAATTAAGACCACTCTGACTCATGATATCAAAGTCTTGTTTCGAAAAATGACAATGACATAAGTCAACACATTGTATAGTTGCCTTGTCATTAATTGCAAAAAATCGCTTGCGATTGAAGGATATAGAAATTAGGAACACTTTTATTTCAGACGACTACCTTTGGCCGTGGGATATGTTGTTTTGTCAAACAATATTTAACAAATCATAAGTCAACAAAATCCTGCCTTGTTTCTAATTGCAAAAATCGCTTGCAATTGAGGAATATAGATTTGGGGAACATTTTGATTCCAGACTGATTTCCGCAGTTGGATATGTTGTTTGCCAAACAATCTTTAAAATTAGTCCAAACAAATCTGCCGTGTCAGTTAATGCGAAAATCGCTTGCGATTGAGGAATATCTAAAAAAAAATGTGGGAATATTTTTATTCCAGACTGTCTTTCGCCGTTGGATATGTTGTTTTGTCAAACAATCTTTGACATAATCAATCGAATTCTGCCGTGTCACTTATTGCAAAAATCGCTTGCAATTGAGGAATATAGATTTGGGAAACATTTTTAATCCAGACCAAATTTCGCCGTTGGATATGTTGTTTGCCAAACAATCTTTAAAATTAGTAAGAAAAAAATCTGCCGTGTCAGTTAATGCGAAAATCACTTGAGATTGAGGAATATCTAAAAAAAACTATTGGGAATATTTTTATTCCAGACTGTCTTTCGCCGTTGGATATCTTTGACATAATCAATCGAATTCTGCCCTGTCACTTATTGCAAAAATCGCTTGCGATTGAGGAATATCTCTAGAACTTGGGAACATTTTTATTTCAGACTGCCTTTCGCCATTGGATATGTTTTGCTCATGTTGACAGTTTCGGTTTACATTTCACATTTCACTAAACTCGTTTTCATCGACTAGCTAAGTTATAGGCCTACCTATAATACATGTATTGCGAAGTATTATCTCCAAAATGGATGTGAATTTATCCTTTGTTCCTTTTATAAACAGCTCGTATGTCCATGAACCGGGATTGCCCGAATTCTTGAAGGCAACATTCTTCGGACTTATGACGGTTCTTACAATTACGTTTAATTCGTTCGCGTTAATCGTACTACATCGCTGGCGACACGAGTTTGAAGAGGTTAGCAGAATTATATTTTGCAGTCTTGCCCTGACCAATATGGCTAGTGGTCTCATGGCAGGTGTTTTCGAAGGAATGATGTTACAACTCGATGGAGGACCTATTACCAAGATGGTATGTCTCTTCAGTTCGTTCATCGGAATGTTCTTCATTCTAACTTCCATCTATCACGTGACTCTCCTCAATCTTCAGCGCTTCATCGCGATTTCCTAACCGTTTTTCTACATTCGTGTAGCCAACATGAAAAGGCTTCAATTCATCTGCGGGATTATGGATGTCATATTGCTTTGTATTGCATGTGGATTTCTACCGCTGCGTGGAACCCCATTTAATCAATCCATTAGAGAGTTCTGCTTAAATAGACGCATTGGCACTATAGAATGGAAGTCACTATCCCTTGCCCACAGCGTCTTCTTTTCTAGTTTCGGGATGATGTTCATCTTCCCGTTCGTGTTACTTACATACACTAACACTCGCCTCTTGACTCTTGCTCACCGGGCTAGACAGAATACTGGACGGCAAGCTGTAAGGCGGGCTGGAAGGCGAAGACACGTTCGAACAGTCCACCGCAACTCGGAACCCGCAAATGCAAATGCCAGCTCATCGGGACGAAAAGGGCTTCGTACTGTTCTCATTATTACAGGTCTGTTTTACTTATCAATCATCCCCATCGCAGGACCCTTCTGTTTCTTTATCTTCAAATTGTCGTAAAGTCAGAAGACTTTAGATGCAGTGTAATTTTGGTCTAATGCGCTCCTGATATGCAGTTGCTGGTGGAATGTGCCCGTTTATATGTCGACATGTTCTAAACTGCGAAAAAGAGCTAAGGACCAATTGGACAGATTGAAATGCTTCTCAGGAAATGCAGCAAATCAACGATTATCTTCCAAATGACCAAGTGGACCTAATGGAACAATGCACCAAATGCTGCAAGTACAGTAGTTGCGTCGATTAAATTCCCACAGCGATGCTGTCTTGCAACGTTGACAAAATGGGGTACTTTGCTGCTAACGTCCGTGTATAGTTTTGGTAAAGATTAAAGAAATGTGAATTTTGGGGATATATACCATGACATATAGTTTATATACACATTTCAGGATCATGGCATAATTTTCTACAGGCGAATTATTTTGAAAATTTGAATTTGACCGTTAAATCGTATTTAGCGCCCTCTCTTGGTTATAACAATATTTTGCTTCTTATATACAAAATTATTTCCAAGATTTTATTAAAGCATGCTAAAAAGGAATACATAAAGAATCAATTCTGAAATTTTCATCCAATTCTGTTCATGAAAAGCTGTCCTTTATCAAGAAAGAATATATTGAATTAGCGTCGGGGGCTACGACGCTAAAATATTTTCCACACTTTGGGTTATAACTTTTCCAAAACTTGTTAATTTTTCGTACAATCTTTTGTACAACATGTTCATNCAAAGAGTCGTGTTGAATTATATTTTTTCTGGGCTTCAATGTGACTGGGGCATGAGCTGTCAAAAAACTTCATCGGCATATGTCTAATTTTACTTTGTATTATTGAAACGGCATGAGTACATGAGAGTCAATTAATACCAATTATGATATCAAAGTCTTGTTTCGAACAATGACAATGACATGAGTCAACACATTTGCCTAGTCACTAATTGCAAAACATCGCTTGCAATTGCGGAATATAGATTCGGGGAACATTTTTATTCCAGACTGATTTTCGCCATTGGATATGTTGTTTTGCCAAACAATCTTTGAAATTAGTCAAAAAATCTGCCTTGTCAGTTATTGCAAAATCGCTGCCAATTGAGGAATATAGATTTGGGGAACATTTTTATTCCAGACTGATTTTCGCCGTTGGATATGTCGTTTTGTCAAACAATATTTAACAAGTCATAAGTCAACAAAATCCTGTCGTGTCACTTATTGCAAAAATCGCTTGCAATTGCGGAATATAGATTCGGGGAACATTTTTATTCCAGACTGATTTTCGACATTGGATATGTTGTTTTGCCAAATCTTTGAAATTAGTCAAAAAAAAAACCCCTGCCTTGTCAGTTAATGTGAAAATCGCTTGCGAGTGAGGAATATCTATAAAATGTGGGAATATTTTTATTCCAGACTGTCTTTCGCCGTTGGATATGTTGTTTTTTCAAACAATCTTTGGCATAATCAATCGAATTCTGCCGTGTCACTTATTGCAAAAATCGCTTGCGATTGAGGAATATCTCTAGAACTTGGGAACCTTTTTATTTCAGACTGCTTTTCGCAGTTGGATATGTTTGCCAAACAATCTTTAAAATTCGTCCAAACAAATATGCCGTGTCAGTTATTGCAAAAATCGCTTGCAATTGAGGAATATAGATTTGGGGAACATTTTTATTCCAGACTGATTTTCGCCGTTGGATATTGTTTGCCAAACAATCTTTAAAATTAGTATCACTTATTGCGAAAATCGCTTGCAATTGAGGAATATCTAGTTAGAAATTGGGAACATTTTTATTCCAGTCTGCCTTTCGCCGTTGGATATGTTGTTTTGTCAAACAATCTTTGACATAATCGAATTCTGCCGTGTCACTTATTTAAAAAATCGTTTACGAATGAGGAATATTTCTAGAATTTGGGAACATTTTTTATTTCAGACTGCCTTTGGCCGATGGATATGTTTTGCTCATGTTGACAGTTTCGGTTTACATTTCACATTTCACTAAACTCGTTTTCATCGACTAGCTAAGTTATAGGCCTACCTATAATACATGTATTGCGAAGTATTATCTCCAAAATGGATGTGAATTTATCCTTTGTTCCTTTTATAAACAGCTCGTATGTCCATGAACCGGGATTGCCCGAATTCTTGAAGGCAACATTCTTCGGACTTATGACGGTTCTTACAATTACGTTTAATTCGTTCGCGCTAATCATACTACATCGCTGGCGACACGAGTTTGAAGAGGTTAGCAGAACTATATTTTGCAGTCTTGCCCTGACCAATATGGCTAGTGGTCTCATGGCAGGTGTTTTCGAAGGAATGATGTTACAACTCGATGGAGGACCTATTACCAAGATGGTATGCCTCTTTAGTACGTTCATCGGAATGTTCTTCATTCTAACTTCCATCTATCACGTGNTGTTCAGAAAATAAACCGGTAAAGTTTTACTTTTATTATGTTTCACTTATTGCAACAAATGTTATGGTTATCAAATATTTTGTATTGATGACAACAGTTATATTTACACATGTAAACATTTGTTGCTTTTGTAGTGTGCAAATCGATGTTAAGAATGTTCAGAAAATAAACCGGTAAAGTTTTATTTTTATTATGTTTCACTTATTGCAACAAATGTTATGGTTATCAAATATTTTGTATTGATGACAACAGTTATATTTACACATGTAAACATCTGTTGCTTATGCATTGTGCAAAGGTTTATTAAGACCAGTATAAACCGTTGTTTAGTTTATGATTTAACATTGTATCCAAATAATACAAGTCCATATAGTCAATGTATGTTTTTCCATTCTCATGAACCCTCCTGTTTAAGAGTTGTTTAGAAGGTAATGTGTTAATCTTTGTTACTGAGTATAAATCACGTCAGTCGTCAATTTACAAAGAAGGTATGAACGGTGGAGGAAGAATGTACCACGCCATTGTATGATTATTTCAGTTATCATGTGTTGAAGTTAGCCGACTGTTTTTCGGCCTCTTGATTTGCTGTTGAAATAAAGGTACAGTCACTACCTCAAAGTTGCCCAGATTGTTTCTTATTTTACGCTTGTTGTAGAATGCTACAACTTACCACTTAGTTGCAACAGGAATCACCTTTTCCACTGTAATGCTCTGTAAACTATACTGTCCGAAGGGGATATAAAATACCTCTTGCAGGTTGCATGAAAATGGGACATAATTTACTACTTTGAGGGTGTGTTACAAATGTGACAGAATCTACCACGTTGTATGATTTTGTCACTAAGGGGAATATAATTCGCCACTTTGAGGCTGTTTTGCAAAGCGGATACAATGGCCCTTGTTCAGGACTGCCGAGAAGGGCATAAGATAACTATTACCACCTTGACGCTTTTTTGTTTTGTAAAGGGTATGAAATTACCCATTTTCTGCTTTGTCGCAAAGGGGTAAAATTCACTACATCCGGTTGTGTTGATAAGAGGATAAAATTCATAACTGTGAAACATGGGCGTGAAATAAATTGTATTGATCAGGTTTGATTTGGGAAAGGTTTGTCATTAATGGGATAAAATTAATGCTGAGGTTTTATCGAAAGAGCCGGCGGATACATTCTTTCAATTTCGAGACTATTTTCTAATAAAGCGAATACAAACTAGTATTTGACGATTGGGTGACCAAGCTTTGATGCAGAGATGATAAGATTTTGCCCGCACCGTTTTCTGTCGCAAATGTTAAGAAATATTCCTCATAAATACAATGTTGCAAAAGAGAGAAAATGTGCAATTTTGAGTTTTTTTGAGGAAAGTGATCAAATTAACCACTTTTGTAGCTGTGATCTAAATGGGGTAATATTGGACAATCTGGACGATTCATCGAAAGAGGGCTATCATTTGAACACCTTCAGGCCTTGTCGCAAAGGGGGTAAAATTTATCACAAATGAATCGTTGTGCAAAGTGGACAAAATCAGACAACTTGAAATAAAACAGTTAGGTACTCTTATCTGTTAAATGCATGTTGACAGGATTTTTAATTCTCTCCTTAATCAGGCCTCACTACTTCACAGCAATAAAGCTCATGAGTAGTGTAATTAAAAATCATCTGACTACTAAGTGCCTGATAAATAAAGAGCACTTATGAAACGCTGACGGTTATCACATTTAATGAAGATATGAGAAAAATGATTCATTTCATGCAAACAAAACGATGTGTGTACTTGTAATTTTTCCTTCAGACTATTTCGTAATTATGCACTTGCTAGGATAAGTGTATAAACATAATATCGTCTCAAACAGAATCACCTGCCCGTTATTTCGAATTGGATGACGTATGTGAGATGTTACTTTTTATTTCCGTCAATGAAACTCTGAAGTTTAAAAACCAAATTTGCTAAAGACTATTCATGTCTATGACTATAAGCGTCACTATTCAGGTCATGTGTGAAAGGATATTTTACGGTGAACACATTTAACCTATTTGGATACCCCATACAGGTGTTACCTTTATTGAAGACTAAACAAATGCGATCCTGGAAACTGTTAAATGGGAACAAATGCGTACAATATAAGTAAACCATTTTGGAGAGCCATTACAAGATGCCAGATGTTTGTGCGTTTAAACCGATTTGTGCTTTTCTTCAATTGAAATGCTGGATCCTAGATCGTAAACTCACGTGGAAGAACTATCACTTGGTAAACTCTAAATGATCTTGGGACTAGCAACCATTTTGGAAATCAAATGTGCCCACGTGATGTCTTGATTGTTCATCGTCGGTCGTTCATACGTTTTCGATGCCAGGGAGTCGGTATCACCAAACGCGTCAACACGGACTGAATATATCCTAGATTCTGAATAAAAGTAACAACTATTAAGTGGGTAACTCTTACTTTCCTTGGGATTAGCAACCATTTTGGAACACAAACGCGATCAAATGATGTCATCCTTCCTCGTCTGTCATTCATACATTTTCGATGCCAGGGAGTTGGTATCACCAAATGCGTCAAGGTTGACTGAATAAAATGACTTGCGGTAACTTATCAACATTGGACTCCCAGAATGAGAAGATAGAACTATGCAACCCACGTTAGATGTTGCTATAGCATACTTCTCAATATCGGCATCATCGCAAAATATGAATATGCAAACAAATTTAAAGGGTGTACATCCGACCCTCTTGCCTTCCCCACGTATAGGCATTCACACTGCTTTAGGTGGCGCTCTTGCCCCCTTCTGTTCAATCTTCACAGAGAGACTGGTTTGTTAACGGTGCGCGGAACATTGTATGTTTCCGCGTCGTTTTAGACTTTTGCTTAGTCCTCTTCAGGAATTTTTCTTGAAAGATGCCCTATGCATCACATGGTGCAACCACAAACCTTATTCATATGTTTACTGCACAGTGGAGGCCCATGAGATATTCAAATGTCACTGTATTTGAAGCTTTATTAGTTTACTCGAAGATTGATTTCAACCAACATAAATACTGTATTTTTATCAGAGACCTAAAGTTTGAGATCAAGGATTAACGTCCTTTGGACCTTTCTGCGACTAAATGAGAAGTGGTAGCCGCATATCATTGTTCGATTAAGACGTTTGTAAAGAGCTGTTGAATCGTGAACAAGTTAATTCTTCAAGAATCGTCTAACTCGTATTGACTGCATACAAGAACGATGGATATCAGCAAGATGTCCTCGTTAGCTGCCATGAACAGCACACTCGCCTTTCAATCGGGGTGGCATCAATACATAAAACTAACCTTCTACAGTGTGATGACATGTATTACAATCATATTCAATTCCTTTGCACTCCTTGTCCTTCGACGATGGCGTCACGAGTTTGAAGAGGTCAGTCGGATTCTGTTCCACAGCCTCTCCGCATCCGATATGGTGGTAGGAATGTCCATCTTTATATCTGAAGTTTTGATCACCTGCCTTGGTCATGGGTATATGCTGGAGAGGGCGTGCCATTTTGTCCCCGCGATCTGCACTCTTGCGATGTTCAATTCCACCTACCACGTGGTTATGATGAATCTACAACGTTACATCGTCATCAGATACCCGTTCCAGTATGTCCGTTATGTCACACCTAAGCGAGTGATTCTTCTTTTTCTCCTTTTGAAGGTACTATTCGTCGGAGTTTCACTAGCCTTTTTACCGTTTGACGATTTGCCCTTTCACGACCTTATGAAAGATATCTGTCGTGCGCACAAATCACAGACATCGCCGGCTTTCTTAGATGAGCACAAAGTAGAATTGAGTAATGGAGCTATTATTCTAGTGTCGTTGTCATGGGGATTATTTCTAATCCCAATCGTCTTGCTGACATACATCAATATTCGGCTCTTTTTGATAGCCAGACATGCAAGTCGCCGGAAGTATCTACCTGCCCGATGCAGTGGACAAACCGGAAGATCAAGACCGTCAGGGTTTAAAGGACTTCGCACCCTTCTCCTCATCACCGTACTTTACTACATCTCCATCATTCCTCTATTTGTTATCCGTTGTTTAGTCATGATGAACGTACCTCTGAGTGCAGAAAACTACGACAACATCTTCTTTGTGACCAACGCTGTTCTTCTCTGCAGTTGCTGGTGGAATATTCCTGTTTACATGTCGACGAGCGTCACGATCAACCAAAGGGCGCTGGAGATGTGGGAACGATTTAGCTGTTGCAGTAAGGCTTGATACTCGTATTTTGGATTATTATTCTGTACATTTCATGTGGAATGGGCTCCTAGTGGCCTGTGTATTACAATTGTTACATATGCGATAAGACACAACAAATGTTGCAATAAGTCTTGACTTAGGATGATTATGCTGTACATTTCATACGGATTGGCTACCGCGGTAGCCTGTGTATTACAATTTTTACATATTCGCTAGGAAACAATATCTTATTATAGTCTGAAGAAGCCTTGCAGTACACGGCAACCAAAACGTCATTCTACTTACGTTCTACGTTTTAACATCGTGAGAAATTTGATCAACTCTCTTCAATTAACATTATCTTTGTGAACAACGCCAGAGCTGTAGTTGCTGGTGGAACATTCCTGTTTACATGTCGACGAGCATCACGATCAATCAAAGGACGCTGGACATGTGGGAACGATTCAGATGTAAGTTAAAAAAAGGCTTGATATTCGTATTCTGGATTATTACTCTGTACATTTCACTGGAATGGGCTCTAGATAGTGGCCGGTCTATTACAATTTTTTTTACATATTCGCTAGGACACAAAGTCTTCTTTGTGACCAACGGCCGTCCTTTTCTGTAGTTGCTGGTGGAACATTCCTGTTTACATGTCGACGACCTTCACGATCAACCAGAGGGCGCTGGACATGTGGGAACGATTCAGATGTTGCAAAAAGGCTTGATATTCGTATTTAGGATTATTATTTTGTACATTTCACGGGAATGGTCTCCTAATGGTCTGTGTATTACAATTCTTACGTATTCGCTAGGACAAAGCATCTTGTTTGTGACTAACGTCGTACTTCTCGATCTGCAGTACTGATGGAACATTCCTGTTTACATTTCGACGAGCGTCACGATCAACCAGAGGGCGCTAGAGATGTGGGAAAGATTCAGATGTTGCAAAAAGGCTTGATATTCGTATTTAGGATTATTATTTTGTACATTTCACGGGAATGGTCTCCTAATGGTCTGTATATCACGATTTCCTTTTGTTAACATATTCAATAGGAAACATCAATCGACTGAAGATATGTGGGATCAGTTTGCTACCCCCTATGGTGAATAGTCCGCTCACCCTCCCGAGGCAGGGTTCCTTGATTATTTTGGAACAAGCGAAAAATAAGTGAAGAACACATTAGATTCCCTCTTTTACGTCTGCCCGTCTGCTTCTTAGTTCCTCTCTTCCACGCCCCATGCGGGTACATCGATAATGCGTGACACATGTTTGTTTATGTACATTTATCACTAATTGATATTACAGCAACCTCACTTAACGCCCACTTAGTTACCAAATTGTCGTTTTTACAATTACTTTCAATTTGGGAAGAATGTGTTCACAAGCTTGCTTTGACAGATTATGTTTTTTTCGACGAACAGGAGCACTCAATTTCTGCCTAATACATTGCTAATTGAGGCCGCTTTAATGGGACACTCATTGTGACTTCAGATAGCGCACGTAATATATTCAGCTTAAATCGGCTGTCGAAGCAAAGTCATTTAATCTTTGTGGAAAATCTTCTTCGGGCGTTATATCAATATTTTTCTAAAACATTCACAGAGATTCGCCAAAGCAAAACCGAACTATCTGGATGGATTATTGCACGTTTTGTTAGAAATCAATCGTCCTTTACCCTCCATTGCTTCAATCTCGACCAAGTTCTCCAAGTCTGTGTAACAGTAACGTTTAATGCAGAAAATACATGTTGATGAAAGTAATTTTCATTTGTTTCGACCTTGAGCTTTTCATTGAGGAATAATGTGTTTGAACATCTGAAGATTATTGGTTTCACTAGACCTTTGCGCCACTTGTGTCCTTGCATAATTCACAGTGGGCGTAACGGGAAAAGGAATAAAGTAGTGAGCTAGGAGTTATTACAAACCTAAATTCAAAAGCTATTGAACGAACTGTAAGTAGTCTTGTTTAGGACTACTCCGACCAATGCCTATCGAAATGGACTTGAATTTGTCGTCCACCTATAACGATACGGATGACAATGCATCAACCAGTCAAGACCTGTTTGGATACATCCAGGCCGGATTCTTCGGTATCATGACCATCCTTGCTGTCCTCTTCAACTCCTTTGCACTGGTCGTCCTCCACAAGTGGCGCCAGGACTTTGAGGACGTGAGTCGTATCCAATTAAGCAGTCTCGCCGTTACTGATATGATCAATGCAGTGATCATTGGATCGTTTGAATTGATGTATTTCTCCAATAGTTTGGCGTCAGCAGTTGCTTGCTTGTACTTACCGTTTGCTTTGAGTTTCCTGGCGTTAAGTACAACATATCACGTCGCGCTTATAAATCTTCAGCGTTACGTAGCCATATGTTATCCTTTTCGATATATCCGTATTGCAACGGTTAAACGACTCGGTGCACTCTATTCCATCATAGCAATCGCTTTCTTAGGAATCTCCTTCGCGTTCCTACCCGCTCCTGGATTCCCTCTGACGGATTTCATGAGCAGTTGGTGTACCAGGAAATCCGTCCAATTCATCGAAATCGATGGTGCATCTCTGGATGCATCCGCTTTCATCCTATTCGCAGTCTTCGGAGCATTTTACATTATTCCCTTCATTTTTCTGACCTTCATGAACATCCGTCTGTTCCTCATTTCCCGACGCGCTAGTCGCCCGAGGCACATGGTTCCTATTCAGAATGACTCAGAATCAATAAACGCGAATTCATCTACCCCGGGACTGAAGGGACTCCGTACTGTACTTCTCATCACAGGTCTCTTCTATATTTCGATTATCCCCGTCTTTATTACATTCATCACAATGGCCTCTAATGCAGCTTTCAGTGAGCAGACCTATAACGCCCTGTTCTTCGTGGCCAACGCTGTCCAGATCTGCAGTTGCTGGTGGAACGTACCCATATACATATCGACAAGCTCGTTAGTCCGCCAGAGGGCGCTACAACTGTGGAAACAATATGGATGCTGTTTGCGAGGACGCCGTAGGATCGGGCATTGGAGGAGTGATGTTCTCTCTCTCCAAACCCATTCGGAAATTTTGGACCGGAGACGGCCTAATACTTTCGGGCAATGATAAGCTTACAAGAAATGTATAGCGTTATGCGTTATTCAGTTCCGTTTATTTTGCGAAACTATATTTTCAAGTATATTCGTTTAAAGATATGTCTCTCATTTAGGCGAATACCATAACGTTGGTACAACCGATCAATTTACATGAACTCAACAGGCAAATAAATTACTTACCAATTTGATTTTGGACGGTCGTCATAATTTACTCATTTTGTTTCAGGTTTAAAATCAATAATGATTTTAAGGTGTGGTCACACCGGCCGAGCGGAGCTGTAGTGGTCCTTTAGCGTAGTCTGCAAGTACAGACCTTAAGCTTTCTTTGTAAGCATGATACAAAATATGCAACCTTTCACTACGTGACACACTGTATTGTTATTGCCTTACCTAAGGCTGTAGGAAGAAACCATGCTGTATGTGATGTAGTCACACGATGCATACCCTTGTATTACGCTCTGCACAAGCACACACCGAAACACTAGGGTCTCTCTTTTCAGACTAAATCCCTACCGCTAAAAGACCGCTACAGCTCCGTTCGGCCGGTGTAACAACACCTTTAAAAACACTAACTAACTGACAGTTTTGTACAGCCAATTTTTTTCATGAGTATGGTAAATATATGCAGGTTGCACCTGAATTGTCTATTATGATAGATTACATTTGAAAAATAGCTTGACATAGTTAATGTCATCTTTTTTTTCACGACATGATCAGGATGATGGTAGCCAAAGGGTGCTGTGACATAAAACTGATAATAATTATCCATTTTCATTGATAAGATACGTGTTTTGCTATTCAACATGATACATTATGCTTTGTTACTACATGTATGTCTGTTGTTTTGTATCCATGCATCATGCATGTTTTGTGTTTTTGATGTTTGGTACGTACCGCTACTTCGTGAAACATTGACGACATACTTGTGCCTAGCGTCCCATTGAACTGGTCATTACGTCACATAAAACCTAATTATATATGTTCACGTCCTTCTATCATTTCCAAACAAAGAACGGAAGGAACATTTTGTAAATAACCATGTTACTACTGCTGTAAGTTTTGAGACTCCTCGATCGGTATGTAACCTTATGCCAGAAAGCAATTGAAGTATTAATTTTATTTTAATTCATTGATCACACGTAGCTTTAACATCGTTCTTTTGTGTGATTCGTTTTTGTGCAATCGGAAATTCATTACATATGTCCAGAGAATAGACTATTATATTAAGAACTTGTTTACATTTTGTGGTTCTGGTCGTAAATTAGAAAGAAAATTGCAAGAGGCAGCCAACTGATCCTCGAGGCATAACGGACGGAATTTATCTTGTTCATTATGTTACGGTACTCTTTCTAACATATAATATGTTTGAAAGGATAACTTGACGTATAGAATCTGTAATCCCTCGGGGTTCAGTCGGCAGTCCCTTGCTCTTTTCTTTCTTTGTGTACACATGCTTCCAGTATAACGGTCGGAATTATGTGAAGTTACTCTTTTCATGGACCTAGGAGAGGTCCATGCTCTTTCTAACATATAATATGTGTGAAAGGATAACTTGACATATAAAATCTGTAATCCCTCGGGGTTCAGTCGGAAGTCCCTTGCACTTTTCTTTCTTTGTGTACACATGCTTCCAGTATAACGGTCGGAATTCATCTTGTACATTAAATGTGAAGTTACTCTTTCCATGGACCTAGGAGAGGTCCATGCTCTATCTAACATATAATATGTTCGAAAGGATAACTTGACGTATACAAATCCGTAATCCCTCGGGGTTCAGTCGGCAGTCCCTTGCTCTTTTCTTTCTTTGTGTACACATGCTTCCAGTATAACGGTCGGAATTCATCTTGTACATTAAATGTGAAGTTACTCTTTCCATGGACCTAGGAGAGGTCCATGCTCTATCTAACATATAACATGTTTGAACGGATAGCTTGACATATAAAATCCGTAATCCCTCGGGGTTCAGTCGGCAGTCCCTTGCTCTTTTCTTTCTTTGTGTATGCTTCCAGTACGATGGTTATCAAGTATGGCATAAATTTCCAACATTGCATATACGCTGACATGAATTAATAAAAATGTTTGCTTGAACCCCATGATGTCTTCTATGAGATTGTTGAAAACCGGAATCATCTTTTAAATTTTTGTATTTTGTCATGAGTAAATTTTTAAAGGAAATATTGAGAATTAGACTTTTGGTGGCGGGAATAAAATATGAAACGGTAATAAGCAAGATCTACCTGGAATTATGCCGTCGCAATAATGTAGGTTTAATTTATCCACGAAAGTCATACGGCCAACACGGATTGTCCATCGAATGCATCTGGGCGATGTTTCACTAAATCATTTACGCACGAGTTTAAGAGAGACTGGATTACGTTAACGAGTCTAATTATACGCATAAGATTCGTAATCATTCAGCACAATAACTGATACCAGTCGTTCTTGAAGTTTTTCGTAATTTGATGAAACGGCGCCCTCATTTTGTTTTTGTGAATAGAGAGAGAGTGAGAAACCACAAAATTGTACAAAGGCACGGATAATATATCATTCATTATAGGGGCGTGGCCGGGTTACAATGCCTCCTCAATTTCTGATGGTGTGTTCAGGCCGAGAGGTAGAATCAGAGATTGGGGGAGACAATGTTACTTTGTTACAACGTACTCTTATATTGTTAGCAATACTATTAAAGGGGAACTTCACCAATACATAAATGTATTCTCAGTGGATAGAGGAAAATACTGTGATCAAATTGTGAACATTTGAGCAAAATCTGACAATCCATTCAAAAGTTATGGACTTTCCAAGTTTTGATTTACACCCCTCATGGGCTCCTCAAATTGGGAACGTACAAGCACAAAATGGCTGCCAACATGGAGAATCCTCCATTCACTTTGTACACAGAACTTAAAATTTTCTTCTTTTTTTCGAAAAGTAGACAAAATTATACTTTTCTCTTCAAGTATGATATGGACATGTTGATTCTGCATGCATTTTGGGATGAATCTTGTTGATTGCTTGTCTACTTATCTTTAAAAGGAACAAAATGTGAAATTCTGTGTACAAAGTGAATGGAAAGTTCCCCATGTTGGCAGCCATTTTGTGCCAGTACGTTGCCAATTTAAGGAGCCCATAAGCAGATGAGGGGTGCGAATCCAAACTTTGAACATTGATAACTTTTGAATGGATTGTAGGATTTTGCTCAAATTTTCACTGTTTGATCATTGTGTTCTTCTACATCCACTGAGAGCACATCAACGTCTGGGTGAAGTTTCCCTTTAAGGACTGCGTTACGTGGAAAGTCTTAAATTATATTTTAATGCATTTAACACTGAAGGGGAGGGGGGGGGGGGCAGCCTTCCTACGCCCCCACATCCCCGGTTCCATGCACAATCACTGACTTGTAGTACTGCTATTATGATTATAGCAGATTATTTGACAACGCACTGCATTACTACTGATCACTTTTTGTGAGGTACTTGTTTCATATTAAAGTACATTTCTACTGCTGTAGTACATCTGAATCTGTAGCCCTAGTTCTGAAGTACAATTATTGGAGTATTATTTCCTTGGCATCACTGAAATAATACCTCTCCAATACTCTAATTCCAAGATGCCTATTGTATTGCAGCCGTATGCCAGCTGCAGTACTACCGCATAATTTGTACTGTATTATTGCAGTGCCTCTATCGCGACAGTACTCCTATGGCGGGCCGTCAATGTCATTATTAAGACAACTATATAACTGTACATCCATGCATGGTTGCATAGTTGCATAGTTGTACAGTTTTAACCAATCAGAACAGAGGAAACTATACAACTATACAACTGTGCAGCCATTCCAGAGATGGGTAGTTGTATAGTTGTATGTGAATTATGACACTTTGGCACATAAACCTGACAAGTATACGGACATTGCACAGCTACATATTTGTATGGTTGTATAGTTTTAAAGTTGTATGGTTGTATGATTGTATAGTTGTATCGTTGTATAGTTGTATACTTGTATAGTTGTATAGTTTCCTTTGTTCTGATTGGTTAAAACTGCACAACTGCATGTACAACTATACAACTATGCAACCATGCATGGATGTATAGTTGTATAGTTGTCTTAATAATAACATTGACGGCCCGCCATATACTCCTGACGTTAAAGCGATTCGGATTACTCCAGCACATGCCATGATATATATGCCATTCTATAGAACACATCATAGTTTTACCGCGACACCCCTACATGGATGTCATTACAGTATAATATTTTCCTTTGAATATTGAGAACTCGGACGCAGACAATGGTAATTTTACAATAGCATTTTTTAATATTTATGTATACATAAGTTCTGATATTCGGACAGGAAATCTATTGGATTTAATAGAAGATGTACTTTTAATATTTAGATTGCATTAAATGTAAAATCATTTTATTATCATTATGGCATTTTATTAAAAGAGCTTTTGCTATAGCAATTTTACCACAGCAAACCAAAAGATTGTCGACCTAATTGAAATAAAATGAGGACTGTTTTTACATTAGAATTAGATTATTCTGTTTCTTTTTGTATAATGGGTGATTTTTAAAACACCAAAACGACCAATGTCTTTTCTGTATTTCTGTTGTAACTAGCTAATGTAAGGGAATATGATAAGCACTACCAACTGGAGGATTCTTTAAGAACTCATCTCCTCTTCGAAAAAGCATACTGTGCCTCTACGGAAAAGCCAGATGTTTTATTTGAAAAGCAATAAACTGCTAATTCAAAGTAATTTTTTGTTCCCTTGCTCACGATATCCCCTTCCATTAAAATACATATGCAACAACAATCTCTATTGGAGGCTACTCCCTGCATGAGTTTACGCTAAAAGATCGCTTCTCAGAGATATGTGTAGTTGTGGCAACATACAAACAAAACCCCTGTAGTAACAATGGTAACAAGTAGTCTATTAAACTGTAAATACATTTGCTTGCTTATTCTTCTGATCTCCATGTCAAGAGGTTGAACTGCAAGCAGGGAGGTCCGGTTGGTTGATGAATGTAGGAGGAGTTTCAGGTCGACTTGGTAGATAATCACGATTCCTTTACATTGCAGTTAATGATTGCATCCTTTCAAGTGTATGCTTTGCCATGTTGCATTTTGAGCGTAGAATTCAAAATCCATGCACTGAACACTAGAGAAGTTTGAATTTCCCGCGTCAATTGTTTGTGTTGCCACTTACATGTATAAGCTTATATTCTTTTAAAATGGTACTCAATGACATGTTAGATATCTATACATGTATTTGAAATTAATTCATCACATTTTTTAAATCTCAGAGATCCTTTCGGGATCTTCCATTCAAAAGTTATGACTTGTACCTCTAATGGGCTCCTCGACATGGCAACCTACAGGCTCAAAATGGCTGCCAACGCGGAGATCTCTCAATTAATTCGCTTTGTACAAATAATGTTACAATCTGTTTATTCTAAAAAGTAGACAAGGACTCAGTAAGAGTCACCCCGAAATGCATGAGAGATGAATTTGTAACATTTCGTCAACTTTTTCTTCGAGAAGAGGAAAATGTAAACTTCAGTGTACTGTATGTATAGGGGTGAATGGAAAATTCTCCATGTTCGTAATCATTTCGTACCCGTAGGTTGCCAACTCAAGGAGCCCACGAGTGGTGTAAATTCAAACTTTGAAAATCGATATCTTTTTAATGCCATATGTCCCAAAAAAATGACAACGGGGCTTTCAGGATTAATAACTTTTGAAAATGAATATAAAAATGAATGCAGTTTGGCATATCGAACATATACCTATTCACCTTTACCTGGTGAAAATTCCAGGAGATTCGCTTCAGTGGTTACAAAGAAATGAAGCTTTTTGTAGCGGATGTCATAATTCCGTTCTGCACAAGTTTCTTTTATCTTTTATCTTTTAAACCCCAAAGCAGTAACATTCCTTTTGAGCAATGAGTCGTGGGAAGTTCAAATAACCATTGTGCACGTCTCTATCCTCACAAACTTGTGCAGAACGGAATTATGACATCCGATACAAAAAGCTTCATTTCTTTGTAACCAATCAAGCAAATCTCATGACATTTTTCCCAAATATAGATGAATAGTTATATATTTGACATGCCAAACCGCATCTATTTTCATATTCATTTCCAAAAGTTATTAATCCTGAAAGCCCCGTTGTCATTTTTTTTGGGACATATGGTAGATCGTCCGTATCGGTTTAAATTGTCACAGTTAGATCTCTCCGTGTATTGACGACACATTGATGTAAAAGGTTAATTCCCCTCATACAACTAAAACATCAACCTATCAGCTTTTGCCAAAGCTCTCTTGTCCTTCCGCGAAGTTTCGAACAAGATGAGATATAGACAGGAACATTCCACCAACAGCCACAGATCAAGATGGCGTCGGCGAAGAAGAAGAGACCTTCTTGAACTTCTCTACTCATACCCTTTCCCCAGATCGTTCCGATTATGAAGACAACCAGAGGCGTCAATGGTAGGTAGAAAAGACCAGTGATGACTATAACAGTGCGAAGTCCTTTCATTCCCTCTTTCCTTGCATTAGCGCTTGTGGATTCATCATCCGAATGCACCCGCACACGTTGTTTCCTCCTCTTGGCTCGCCCAGCTAAGAGCAAGAGGCGGATGTGGATGAAGGCGAGGAGCATGAATGGCGTGATGTAGATTATGGCAAGTTCACAGTTTGATTATTGTATTTCTCTTATCCACTGATTAAACGTCACTTTACCTTGTATATTACTGCTAACGTACGGCACAGCCCAAATGTAAACCAGACACTGTCTCTGCTTGGCCTTTTGCCGAATTGAAGTAAAATCTATTTTTCTATCTATCTATCTATCTACATTGATGTCAAGAGTCGATTCCCCTTAAACGTTTCTATTAGCCCATCAGCTTTTGCCAAAGCTCTCTTGTCCTACCGCGAAGCTTCGAGCAACATGATATATAGACAGGAACATTCCACCAACAACCACAGATCAAGATGGCGTCGGCAAAGAAGAACAGACCTTTTTCAACTTCTCTACTCATCCCCTTTCCCCAGATAGTCCCGATTATGAAGACAACCAGAGGCGTCAATGATAGATAGAAAATACCAGTGATGACTATAACAGTGCGAAGTCCTTTCATTCCCTCTTTCCCTGCATTAGCGCTTGTGGATTCACCATCCGAATGCACCCGCACAAGTTGTCTTCTCCTCTTGGCTCGTCCAGCTATGAGCAAGAGGCGGATGTTGGTGAAGGTGAGGAGCAAGAATGGCGCGATGTAGAATATGGCGAATGTGGTGAAGAAGAAACCATGGGAAGTGCTCAAGGAGCCAAATCTTGGGTAGGTAACGGGTAAGCCAGCACATGTATTACTGATGATTTCATCAAATGGGAGTCCTTGAATTGGGGCAAACCCAAAGGACATGCCAAGGATTGTTAGATCCATGATCACATACAAGAAACTAATCTTGTTCATATTTGCTATACGCATATAACGGAATGGGTAGCAGATTACGAGGTATCGCTGAAGATTCAGAAGCATTACATGATAGATGAAACTCAGCATCATGAATGTCCCAACGAAAGGTGTAAGTAGGCATATCATGTCAGAGATATGCCCCTTCTTATGGTATACCCCCATAGATCCAAATGCAGCTATTGTTACACCGCTTAGCATGTTAACAACCGACATACTTTGATACAACGTCCTGCAAACGTCTTCAAATTCGTGATGCCAGCGTTTCAGGACGACCAGAGCAAAGGAGTTGAACGAAATTATGAGGACTAACATCGCAGAGTTAAATGTCAATGAGACGTAATCAAGTAACTCCAGAGCAGAGGTATGGGTGCCGTTCAGGGTGTTGCTCGAATTCGACACTTGAAAAGCCATTCTGGTCTGAAGGCGGGTAACAAAAATAGTTTTTTTCCGGATAATTTCTGATTTAGTGCAGTATAACGTCCAGGGTAATAAAATCCGCCATAAGGAATGTTCCAGAAAGCGTTTCAGAGAAAACAGTTTAGATGCAACGCACAATACAAGATAAAAAATACTTTAGAAATGCCTTATTGGTTCTACTGGACTTAAGTGGTCACACTCAATCCCCACAATTTGCAGAGAATATGCTATACTCTCAGCACGCGTAAAAAAAATCTCTTAATTGTCACTGGTGGAAAAATGGTGCTTCACGTGCTGAAAATAAAAAGATTTACCAGTTTACGTAATGCTTAAAAGACAAGTGTGGCATTTATTGCAAAATCATTGTTTAGACAGTACTTCTAATCAAGAAATATCCAATATATATGTCCAATATCTGATATGTCCAATACTTAAACACTGTGAAGTGATTGACAGCAGCATAAAATTAGCCATGTCTCAATCTTTTCTGCCTAAATGGGATTCGTAAAGATGAGTGGGTGGGCTTGAATAGAACTAGAGCTCTCAGAATATGAAAAATCTGATCTATTCAGACTTAATTTTTTTTAAGATTAAAAGCAAAGTAATGGGATTTGTATGGATATATGCAAACTCACTATTAGTTTAGTTTTTTGAAACAGCAAGCAAAGGTTTAATCAGTGTAGTATTGTCTTTAATTATAATATGCTCATCAAGTTTCTCAACAATGTTTAACATCAATGTTCTTTTTATATGTCTGATAACATGATGTTTAATTTCCCCTTACCTTGCTGAACATCAATGTGTCATCACGTTGGATAATCCCTGTCAGATACTAGACAAGACGTTAATTATAAAGGAGCATTGAATTGCTGTTAATTCCTGAGGAAGATGTAGCAATCTTGATAGAAAGATTGATTTATGCTTTAGTAACAGATGCAAATTTTATGCATACCTCTGACACAAGGGTTGTTCTTGACAACCCCAAAGCTTGCCCGAGGCTTGCCCGACATAGCAACAAGTAATGTATGCAAATTGGATTCCAAGTATTGTAGTCTTATTGTTATCAACCAGTCATTTAACGCACATACATTTGAAAATATACATCTAAGTAAACCCGCCTATTGCACTACATCTTTATTCATAATTTAACATTACAAACATAATTAACAGTAATTAAACTTGCGACTCCGCCCACCTCGATAAAGATGCTGTAAGAAATTTGTTTTCTCACAACCGCCCACACCGCATGATACACAACACATTCAAGCCCTCTCCAGGACAGCGCCTACGCTTTTTGTGAGAGTACTCATTCAAAATTCATATATGTAGATGTGTTTGTGTAAACTATTTATTCAGTGATTATTATTATTATTATTTTTTTACTAGAACCATTAATTTGACATCATAATTTGAACAATATAGTAATTTGTATTTCTAACCATCGAGTTTTATGTGAATGTATGTCGAGTATCTATATGACAGAGAGATTGAGAACATTCAAGCTTCAACTGTCCGATGATGATAGTGTAAGCTAGTTTTCCTAATAGGCGGGTTTACTTATATATTCAAATTTATGTGCGTTTAACTTAGTTACGTGGTATTCCATAGATCGGCTGATAACAATAAGACTACAATAATTGGAATCCAGTTTGCATACATTACTTGTTTCTATGTCGGGCAAGCCTCGGGCAAGCTTTCTGGTTGTCAAGAACAACCTTTGTGTTAGAGGTATGCATAAAATTTACATCTATTTTTTTTCTCTTTTTTTTTTCTTTTTTAAAATATCTTTTATTGCTCATAATGCCTATTCTGTGCTATTATATGCTTTTAAAGAATCTTGTATTTATGATTTACTTTAGTATTTAAGTAGTTACTTTTTTGCCATTTTCAGAGTTAACCTGCATTGCAATACTTAATTCATATGTTTGTTTCATCATTATTGTTTATCTTGTCTATTGCACATTTATTCATCTTTTGTATTTGTATTTTTTTAATACTTTTGCCTGTATATATATGCATGCATTCTAATTTATGCTGCTTGTTGGGGCCCATGGGAGAACAACATATGTTGAATGGGCTACTCCGGAACAATAAATGAATAGATAAAAAATAACAAATCTATTAGTAAACCCGCCTATTGAGAGAGGCGTTTTCACATTTTACCTCGCAATGTCTTAGGGGGTGTTGCTCAAATGTTGCAATTGATCGTAAGTTGTAGTAATCGGTACGCGCCAATCAAAATCATTGTTTCATGCGCGTCTTGTTAAATGCGTACACCACGCGCGAATGAAAATGCGCGTTACAATTTGCAAAGTTGCAGTTGATTTGCAGTTGATTTTGAGCAACAACCCCTAAGTCAGTAATCTGCCTGGACAAATCCACAAGAGTAACTTTGTTTTTCTAATTTTCTAAGTCGAAATTGACACTTGTTGTTTCATCGGCATTTTGATTATGATTAAAAAATGTCACAAGATTTAAATTGTGTTACAATGTCACTCATTTAGTGTTTGGCATACATTTACTGGTTGACAGCAAGAGATTAAACATTTTGCTGAAAATTGCCCTACATTTAATTGCTGTCACTGCCTGTATCATTTTAACCGGAATATGCAACTGCTTCTTTAGAATATAACACGTGACGTTTTCCTTTAGACTTGCTTTAAATGCCTGAAAGAAATCGAGTGATGTTGACTACTGATATATTGCGTTATTATTTGCTTGATACGAAATTGACCTCAATTGTCAAGTACCATGAAGACATGCAATACATGTGCAAAAACAAAGTCAATATTTTCTCATGTAATATGAGAGCGGCGAATTGTCATCAAACGTGTTACAAATAATGACGAGCTAAGCTAAAACCCTTTTTGTTATGCTATAGTAATATTCCAACTTTGACTGTTCCTTGTCTAGTTTCGTGCCGCCAATACCTCTCTGTCATGACGTTAATAGGGACCTTTAGCAAAGAAGATTGGAGGGCCGATCACAACGTAAGCTCTAGGGTCCGTTCCAGAAGGGTGCACCAACACAACGCTACTTCTGGAATGGACCTTAGAGCTAACGTTGTGATTGGCCCTCCCGTCTTCTTTGCTAAAAGTCCCTATTATCGAAGGATATGAGGTTTTTCTTCGCCTTGTAGAAGCTCTGTTTTTATTTCATAATTCCTTCCCCTTTTTACCTAAAGATGTGCAAACACATTCTCTTTGCTTTAGGTCCACGATCATAACTAGGCGTTTCTAAGTGGCCATTGCCTTCTTTTCCCAGTTTAAAAAGAAAAGGTTTTTCGTATTGCAGTTGTCAGGTTGATGGTCAGAACGATTCTGTAGCATCTTGCATTGGTGACGTTCATCTCAAGTGATTTATCGTTTTATTACTTTGATTGAACTCTCTTGTACTATGTTGATGAACTGCGCATTTCCGGCGGCAACTTAAGATTCTTCGACTATCAGGTGACTATGACAGTTTCTTAAGAATAACATATCCTTTATTTGAACCAAATCATTGTTTCATCGCTTCTTTGAGATAAAGAGATATCGAAAAAAAATCGTGTTCACTCGGGGACTCAATGTACTCTTCTTGTACTTGGACTATATGATTAACACAAGACGCAATTAGTATTTGTAAGTGAAATTCATGCACATCACACTGATTCTGCTCAATTACGTCAGCCTCAGTTCGAATTTCTGCCTATATCAGCGTTACCAGGTTACTCTCAGCAAAAAAAAAAACCGCTCACCGTTGACTGATGTTTTTGATTTTCTATAAGGGCTGAACGGTGTTATTCCTCGAACGAAAATCACAATCCAAGTTTCAGGAACCTGTCTATAAGTGTTGAGCACTCCTTCTTCAATATGAATGACATCATGGAATCCTCTTTTCTACCAACGCAAGACACCCCGCCCTCTGCATATGACCCAGGAAGATATCTTGCAATGGCCGTCTTTAGCGCCCTAGCATTCCTCACCATTGTGTTCAATTCCTTTGCCTTCGTTGTCCTGCAGCGATGGCGTTACGAGTTTGATGACGTCAATCGAATTCTCTTCCTACTTCTCTCAGGCTCAAATATGACTTGCGGAGTCATCTTAAGCGTTATATGCTTGCTACAGGTCTCACCAGGGCATCTCTGGGAAGGATTTCCCTCTAAGATGTGCCAATATATGCCAGTTGTGGCAGCCTACATGATGTTTAGCATGGCATTCTATGTAGCTTTGATAAACCTCCAGCGTTATCTAGCCATATGCTATCCTTTCTGGTACATTCGTATAGCAACGGCTAAACGGCTCGTGTTCGTCATCGTACTCGCAGAATTCGTTTTGATAGGAATATCGAGTCTGGTATTACCGATTCCCAGATTCCCGCTCAGTAACTTTCTGAAATCTTGCACGGACTTGTTTTATCTCGTGCATATTAACGGCGCGGCATCTGGCAACGGTGTGTATATTGTTGCTGCAATATTTATGATATTCTATATCATTCCATTATTCTTCATCACGTATATCAACATTCGTCTACTGATCATATCAAGACGCGCTAGTCGGCAAGTGCACGCGGTGCCGGCTCACAATGGCCCAGCATCGAACGACGCTGATTCGGCACCAGTAGATTCAAATAACGTTGGACTAAAGGGAATTCGCACTCTTTTAATCATCACGAGTCTGTTTTACGTATCAATTCTACCGATGTGCATCTACTCATGTGTCTACTATTCTGGGAGGGTACTAAATGAAAGTGCCAGTGAGGCTCTGTTTGTTGTGTGTATCGCTCTTCTCCTGTGTAGCTGTTGGTGGAACGTTCCTGTATACATGTCTACAAGTGCTAAGGTACGCCAGAGGGCGCTGCAGCTTTGGCAAAAACTGATTTGCTGTAGGAAATAAAAACAAGGAAATCCATGAGATTTGACAGTAGACCTTGTACATAAATATATCGTTCTGCACCACTTTAACTGAGATCATTTTAAGAGGACCTCAGAGTTGAAAAGGACAAGCCGACTTGCTGAAGGAAGTTAAACAAGTAAACCACAGGATTACTAGCATTAAATCACCTTTCTGGGATAAAGCGCTTTATCTTAGTTGCGTTCTCATATTTAAAGCCATTGCCATCACAAGCGACGAACTATTAGTTTGTTCTATTTATACATCGTAAAAGGACGCTCAACCTCTATTTCATATTTTCCATATGCCAAATTTCCCTAGTAGCTATTCTGCAAATTTGAATCATGTGAAGAGTTTTATGCTAAAGTCAATGCCGATCCCGTATGCCAGAGCTTGTCTCCTAAACGCATTACTCGATCATACAGGAGGAGAAATGATAACAGTCGTGCGTTAAGTTGTTCTCAAAGTCTTTCAACACTTGGTAAAATACCGCCATGGACTGGAAGATTTCATGACATGCTTTATCCGAGAGATTAACAAATAATGACCTTTTTGTGTGGTCATAGAACGAGTACATCAATCAAATTGAGCGCAATATATCAACTATACCCCATGTGAAAGAAAGGGATGAGAAAGGAAACGTTGGCCTTATTTTCAAATGAAATGTAGCTGTTCTATATAAAGCCCCGGTCACATAGGACCTCGGAAGCAACACGATTCACCCCGACTCGTTATTAATTCACAGTTAACTGCCTCAGAACAACGAGTCGGGATGAATCGTGTTGCTCCCGGGGTCCTATGTGACCGGGGCTTAAGGTGTTCTGGTCAGTATTGGGGAAGATATTCCCTTTGTTGTGTTTGAAAAAAAAGGATTGGGATGAATTTTGATTGATATTAACTGTTTTTTCAATAATTACTTTCACCGCTTCCACCATTATTTACCTGGACCCTTTTATAGAGTGACACTTAATTGCGAATTCCGAATTCAATGAAAATATACACTCTCCACCGTACCCACCATATCCATTATTTCGTAAAATGGGTTTGATTGATGAGAGCGTTATTAGCAGATACACCAGAATAAAAGGAATGAACGGCTAATGATGAATCTGCACAGCTCGGGAGTAAACAAAAAAAAAACCCGAAAGGATTCTACTCGATTTGCTGGCTAGTGCTTCATATGCGCATCTTCCTCATTAAATATAATTGGACAAAAACAGTCGTTTTCCCTGGAACAATAAAATGTATTATTCATGGACCAGTTTACACATTATGTCATATAAAGCCATCGATATCTAGCTACTTGCTGCAAAGTTTAAGGACATATCGGAACCTTTCGTACCGATTATGAAATGGATGCTGTTTTGAACCACACTTATTTCGTCCAACCATCGATACTTAAGTATTTGAATGCCAGCTTCTTCAGTGTGATGGTTCTTCTGATAGTTGCTTTAAATTCCTTCGCGTTGGTCATCTTACATCGCTGGCGCCATGAGTTTGAGGATGTTGATCATGTCCTCTTCTGCAAACTCGCGGTTGTGAACATGTTAAGCGGTGTATCATTATGCATCTCGTTTGGGATTATCTTTCAGATTGTCGAAGGGCAACATTTTACACGATTCTGCCAAATGATACCACTCTTCACCACATTAACGGTCTTCTACTCGACATACTGTGTTGTGCTAATGAACTTCCATCGATACTTTGCTATTTGTTTCCCACTCAGGTATATCCGCCTTGCCACAGTTAAGCGAGCTGCTATTATTTCAATCGCCATGGATATCTTAGTCCTGGCCATCGCGGCCCCTCATGTTCCAATTCCTGGATTCCCGGTCGGTGATTTGGTAAAGACCTGGTGCCGCCACAAGTCGTTTGGTTTCACGGAAAAGCTTGGCATCAAGTTTGACGACAATGTCCGTATCTTAGCGGCACTGTATGGCATATTTTATCTAATCCCTTTAGTTATGCTCACCTACATTAACATCAGGCTATTGATTATTGCGAGAAGGGCTAGCAAGAAGAGGCATGCGTTCGTAGGTCCAGCGGGTCAGATGCCAGTCAACGC
>BQKZ01003576.1:6512-24012 GCA_036244855.1 Temnopleurus reevesii
TCATTATGTCTTATGTTAATTGGGAAATATTTACAACTGGCCATTATTAAGAGAGGTTAACTTGGTGAACAATGAAGATGGAATGCAATTACTGCTCAATAGGGTATCAAGGGAATGTTTCCACAATTCTATCAATAGAAACAACAGGCTCAATGGTGGAATGATTCAAGGTATGTTCACGTCAGGTGAAAGTACGTCCTAATATCCTTTGTAAATAAAATAAGTCCCCCTTCAAGGGATCGCCACAAATGCTGCTAAACATTCTATTCATATGCATAGTACTGTATATGACCTCATATACAGTACTCTGCATATGAAGAGAATTTTTAGGGGCGTTCCCAAATTGGCTCACTAAAATATAAAGAAAAATTGTTATAAAATATATGGGACACATTTGGGAGCTCTCTCACTCACAACGTTGATGGTAAGGGTAGCATAGATCATCACAAGTCAACATGCATTGTCATAAAAGTGGACCTTTAAACCAATCTTGTTGCTTTCCTTTGTCACAATGTATTTCATTTCTGTAGTTCTACCATTATTCAATTTTTTGTATTTCACATCCCACTGTTGATGGTTGTTTTATAAGATATTACAGTATGTAAATGTCATTAAAAAGGCCAGTTTATGTTATACAGGGCCCGCTGGAAGAATAGCTTACAGCTGAAAGTGGCTACCCTGGGTAAATAATATTATTATCATGAGAATAATGCTTCACGGTACAACGAGTTATCTTTCTTGGAAATGTGAGTGGTCCTGAAAAGGACCTACCCACTCTCGACGTTTCGATGAGCATGTTCTCATCGTTTTCAAGAGTGAGTGGTCCTGAAAAGGACCTACCCACTCTCGACGTTTCGATGAGCATGTTCTCATCGTTTTCAAGAGAAAGATAACTCGTTGTACCGTGAAGCATTATTCTCATCATTCTTCCACGAGTGAAACCTTCAAACAATATTATTATCATCATTTTTATTAGCAATAGAGTCGAATTTATGCATGCTTCTTGCCAACGAATATAGTTACTTGGTATTTCTATTTGAGTAACGATTGAGATACAATATTTGAAATCCAGTTTGCCTACATCACTGAACTCAGGCAAACCTCATGAAAGCTTTCTGGTTGGCAAGAACGTCCTTTGTGTATAAGAAAGCATAAAATTTGCATTTATTAGTAAGCCTATGATTTGATATGAGAGGGCAACTTTGAAATTTGAGGGGAATCCCAGACATCGATGTGCAGTTAGTGAATGAAAAAAATTAAAATGAACAAAATTTGAGCAAAATCAGACAATTCAGCACATCAGTGTCTGAGTGAAGTTCCCCTTTAAATGCCTGTCAGAGGATTAAAAAGTATGATTTAACCACTCTGAATATCTTAATTCTCCAGTCAAAGGTGACAGGGAAGAACAAGACAAAGAGCAACCCAGGCAGTGATGTGGATTCTGATCTTGATTTGACCAAAGAGAAACAACCTCTAGAGTTCTACCTCAACAACAGGGAGCAGCTTCTCAACGAAGCTTTCAAAGCCGTCAAGGGTCTCCAGCTCAACAACATGGTTCCTGATATTCTTAAGGTATGGCAACATGAGAACAGAAGCTGCCTGTTTAGTGTTATAGGCAGAGAATTGAGTTTTCACCTGCATCTATCTAGCGCTGCATCCTATAAGCTTAGTCTTTTTTTCCCCTTTTTTAATCCACATATGTTAAATGAAAAGACATCAGTGAATCGTTCTAAATACAGATTATATTGCAAGTGTCTCTTTTGATAAATTCTTATAATCCACTGACATTTAAATTTTGAGGTTCTAATGCACATGAACTATGAAGACTTTGAATTCATTTTACAGAAATTAATTTCAAATTGTCATAGGTTTGGTTCCTGACATATTATGAAGGCATGATATAAAATTGTCAAATGCTTTACACATAAAAGTTTGCTGTAAACTTGAATCATTGAATTTTTTTAAAAATTTTGATTTATTTTAGTATGTTCCCTTAGATGAACTGAAGAAACTCTGTTTGAACCAGCTGGAAGGCATGTCAAGGAAGAGAATCAAACATGTTATCCAAGGTAATTATTCAGAATCGTAATATCAAATATAGCTAAGTCAACATCATTTTGAATTAACTTATCATATACTTTATTGTTTGTTAAATGTTTTCATTCCATGATAAAGCCAAAAAGTATTACAATATAATGGTAGCGAACAATGATCTGTTGCACTTGGAATTTTACTTATGATTATTCCACTTACGCTGTGATATATTATCGCCTTATATGTACAATCCTGGTGTACCTATCTGCTTCTGTTTGTAGAGAAGTAAGTTTCTGTCCGGGAGCTAAGTGCTAGACCACAACACCCCATGTGGGAGCGTCGTGGTGTAGTGGTTCGGACTCTCGTCTCTTAACTAGAGGGTCGGTGGTTCGAATCTCTCCCAGGACGTTAATTTCCTTCAGCAAGAAATTTACCCACATTGTGCTGCACTCAACCCAGGTGAGGTGAATGGGTACCTGGTAGGAATCTTTATTCCTTGAAATGCCATGTGCGCTGGTGGCTGCCGGGCTAAAGCCAGGCTAATAAATGCAAAGCGCCTTGAGCACTCAGCAATGAGAGTGGATACGTGCGCTATATAAATTGCATATATTATTATTATTATTATTATTTTAAGGCTAACATTCAAGTACATTCGCATGAAAAAGTTTGAAGTACATAAAGCAGTCAATCTAGTTATGAACCTTATGAATGTCAAATAATTTTCATCACTAATTGTCTTCGCAAGTAACAATAAAAAGTTAATCCATACTTCTCCCGATTTCCTATAGCTTTTTAGTTCCAATTCTCATTCTCAACTTGTCTATTTCTTACCATCTCTCACCACAACAGGTACTGAGATGCTGTCATCATCAGATTCAGATGAATCAGCTCCGGAGGATGATGGAGGTGTTACCATGGAAACTGCATCACCAAGAGGTGATAGCGCAGAGAAGACAAAGGTTGAGAAGAAAGAGGAAGCTGAGATGGAGACATGTGCAGATAGCACGGTCAAACCAGCTCCACAACCCAGTGAAGAATCACAGGTATGGCAGCTCAATTCACCGTGAGCAGCAGGGACAAATGCTTTTGGACAAAGTTAACAACTTCATTCACGTGTTCACAGTAACTAGATACATGCAAAAGAAAGTTCATAGAAATATGTCAATCATGCATCGCACAATGAAAGGGGAGAGTGCTTTTGTGTGTATCTAGCTTTTTAGAATGGCTAAATGAAGCTGTTTACTTTGTCCAAACCCTTTGTCCCCTCTGCTCACAGTGATTATCTGCTGTATATATTCAACTATGCCGAGGTCAAACTTGCCCAAGTTAAATAATTGTGTAAGGGGGTGTTGTTCAATATCAACTGCAAATCAACTGCAACTTTGTAAATTATAACATGCATTTTCATTCGCGCACAGTTTGCACATTTAACAAGAAGTGCATGAAACACTGATTTTGATTGGCATGTTCCGATCAACTGCGACTTGCAATCAATTGCAACTTTTGAACAATATTCCCTTAGTCAATGGGATTTGTTTAAAAAAATTCTATGAAACCTGTGTTATTTCTATACCCAAGTCAAATTTCTCGTACATGTAAGTCTAACAGATTTTTGTGGTCCCAAGAGATTGGAATTTAGGCCAAAGCAATGTTTGGCCTGGCATTGCCCAATGGCATCTTCTCACAATGAAAATTTTAGCAATGCATAATTCAAACCCTAGGGCAAAGAGTTGAATGGAGAAGTCGAGTCATGTTGGCAGAAAAAGATTAAGAGGGTGTTTGATAAAAGTTGTCTCCAGTGACAAGCACTCATTTTTTACTGTAATATTGACAACATTCAGAGAAAGTACTTTTCATTCTATATGAATCAAGGATTTCATTAGATTAGTTGGCACTGACTAATTTGGGGGGCAACAAAATGTGGGTGAAGCACCATCCTGGGTTACATTATAGAAAAAATTGCTGAATAAAACTTTGGTAAGTTTTTTGCCAGAGTTTCTATTTTTTGTGAGAATTTTTCATGGCAAAACTTTCATGCAACGCACATCATGTCATACAGTCATAATAATGATAATAATAATAATACACAAAATTTTTATAGCGCTTAATTCCAAAAAAGGTTCAAAGCGCTTTACAATATAAACATAAGAAATATGTATAGATTGAATTAATAGCAAGTACTCAATAATGATTATATTAAAATCAGAATTATCAAAACAAATCAAAACATATCAAAACAAGCAGAACGAAATACAAAAAATGGAGGAAGATGTGGCAAGCATTAATTTATTGACTGTTGAAGAGAAATGTTTTTAATAAGTCGTTCAGTTGACTGTTGGTCAAGGTGCTTCTGGAGTTTGCCGATCTTATGAATTCCAAAAGAAGCAGCCTTGCAAGTCTTTTTGATGTGCTGCCTCATTGTGAGCTTGCCCTCTAACATGACACCTAGATCACGTACTGAATCTGAAGGAGTGATTGCATCAGTGCACCTGTGTCTAAATCTCTGTGTTTAGATGTAACCTTTAATGAAAGCTCAAATATCTTTATCCTGATTTAATTTTAGAAAGCTGAAGAGGGAACCAAGCCAGAAGACATTGATGGTGTTCCTGTTGAGATAGATGTAAGCATAGAAGAGCTAGCATTTGGTCGACCGGAGACTCAATCAGGTTCCATTAAAGCTAAGCCCAGTACTGGAAATTTATCAGCTAAGACATCAAAGGATTCTAGTAAAGCAAAAATTAAAGGTCAGTATGATAACACTAGTAGAGGTAGAATTTTTTCAGTGTTTTTAATGGTCTTCCCACTCTTCCGTTGGCCTTGCATCCACGGCCATCTGAGAATGAATCAACAATACTTCACATGGTTTTCTGTTCTGACATTAGAGTTGGTAAATCATGCAAGATATTGTTTGTATCCCTATATAGATTATGAGTTACACTTCTCATGATCCACTTCGGGGCTTCTAATGAAGTTTTCATAAATGTGATTTTATTCCAAGTTCATCTGAGAAGCCTTTAGATCAAGTATTATGTAGCCCTGACTACCTGAGATCAAAGTTTAGATTTCTCAGAAGAATAAGTAATAATGCTGCTCATGTTGCTCTTAGGGACTTCTTTTATTGAAGTTTTCAATCATCTTCTGTTTGAGTAATGCATTTTTCGACGGCTATGATTTTATTACAGGTTCGTCTGACAAGCCTCCTGATCATTTATCATCCAGCAACAAGAAATCTAGATGTAGATCACTTTGAAGAAGAAATTATATTAGTCATGATTCTCTTTGTTAAACCCCAGTCACATAGAGGCCAGGAAGCAACAAGATTCGACACAACTCTTTGTTAAGTTCAGAGTTAACTGCCGAACTAATAGTCATGTTTTATCGTGTTGCTTGTGGGCTTCCATGTGACTGAGGCATTACTTCGTTCACTTAAGTTTTCAATTATCTTCTCACGTGTTAGTAATGCATATATGAATGCATATTTTTATGGCTGTGATTTTATTTCAGGTTCATCAGACAAGCCATCTGATCAGGTATCATCCAGCCACCAGACATCAAGAAGTCGATCACCAAGGAGACGAAGAAGGTATGCTCCTTTTGCCTGGAATAGTCTAATAGTGCCTTTTTTAACAATGTGAATGACTAAACACACAGCAAGGTTAGCTTTAATGCATCTGTAAATGACCCACAATGTTCATGATAGATCTTATGGAAATGTGCCAAAGATATAAATGCCAGTGGAAAATAAATCAGTAATCAGATGTTACAGATGTGATGCATTATTGTATTTTGAATGATTTATTGGCATTTTTTCATTTTTAACATGTAAATGGTTAAAAATGTGTAATACAAAAAACTAAGGAATGCAGTCTTTTAATGATTTATTAATTCAGATGATAAATTATAGTTATCTGGTAATGATAGGGTTAAAACATGCCCAGACGATATTAATAAAAATGGGAGATTATGAATTCACATCTGTGATTGTTTTTTTGCCAAATAGGAGCTGGACCTCCAGGAGCCGGTCAAGAGAACGGTTCTCCAGAAGTCGGTCCCGTAGCTGGGACAGAAGGAGATCCTGGAGCCGATCTAGATCCAGGTCTAGGAGCTGGTCTCGTAGCTGGTCTAGGAGTAGGACTAGGTCTAGATCCAGGAGCAAGTCTCCTGGGAAAAAAGAAATCAAGGATCAAGCTCCATTGTCACCGTCTCCACCTCCGCCAGCACCTCATGTTGGTGAGTTATTGATTATCCTGATGTCGTATAGTGCTTGGAATATGAACGCATTTGGTGCTCTAGGCATTTTGCTTCTTAATCTTGGAGCATCAACTTCCTTTCAAGACAACATCATAGCCTACCTGATTAGAGTTTTCTAGTTTACTCCTTCATAAAATAGGTCATAGGGAAGTTTTGTTAGTTAAAATGTGTTTTCTTTGGGACACCGATATTTGCTGAAATTATTCATCAGGTCAATCCTTGTATTATCACGTATAAAGGGGTAATAATATCATAACTTTACTCAAGGATAGACTGGAAATAGGTGTTTCAAATACGAAGAGCATGCTATGTGTATTGCCAGGTGATAAGAGCACTTCGTCGGTCTGGTGATTCTTACGCTTGTCTGATTACCCAGAGGTCATGGGTTAGCATCAAGTCGGGGTGCTGTACATTTTTTTCACAACGCCTAGGCATCTGAAACGCAGCAGTAGCTGTGTATTGAATGATTGATGAAAGTTACAAACAATTTCTTAATAGTTTCTAATCCCAACCGATGAAAGTTTTCTATTTTGAGAATTCTACCTGTTATAGCTGATACCATGCAACATTACCTAACAATACCAATATCACTCCCGTTTTTATAAATTGGTAAACAAGCCCTCCAATTTTACCTGTAACAGTCAATCTCGTTTGTGACGCCTTTGTAATCTGGGCATCTGTCGAATCCCGTCATCACAGAATGAACATTGCGCTCGTCTTCTGTAGAATCCCCTCTCATCCAAAGGGTTAACGTATAAATCAAACGGCTCAAATAATTTTCACATGCAAATCTATAATGAAATTTTCTCCATCTCCTTGAAAACAGAGGCCATCCAGATGAGCTTCCCGAGGCCTCCCACTCCCACCGGAAGCTTGTCATCAGGGGAGATTAGGGAGATACTGGAGCTGGAGAGTGATGATGAGGATGATGAGGAGAATGGAGAGGAGGATGAGGAGGATAACAGACATAAGGAAGAAGCAATGAGGAGGAAGCTGGAGGGATTGGTAGGGGAAAGAGAGGGTTTAGATAGCAAGACTTCAGGTAAGGTTTCTGGGATGGGGACGTGCGTGGATGCTCCTGCTCAGGGGGATGCATCTAGGGAAGTCCAACATCCGGATGATACTGGGGATCGCATCACTCCGGTATCTCATGAGAACATTGGTGTGATGAAGGATGGTGAATTATCCACATCAACCAGCAACGTTGCCGGAGCACAACTTGATGATGTGGGCAATGAAAATGATGGTGATGATGAAGACGATGATGACGATGATGATGATGATACGGTTGACAGTGATGATGATAGTGACGAAGATGATGATGAAGAGGAGGAGGATATAGATTTTTCTACGCTAGACCTAGGTGTGGATATGTCCAAGGCTGCTGGCCAGCCATCTCAGCTAGCTCTTGCCAGAGCATCAATGAAACCCCCTTCAAGCTCTAATCCAACGGGTGAGAAAAAGGACTCAGGATCGGGGGAGGCACAACTTGAAGTATTGGAGCTTGAATTGAGAGCAAGAGCTATTCGATCACTCATGCATAAGTGTCTAAAAGAAGATGAAACATCGTAGCACAAACTCCTCTGTTTGATACATATATTTTTTTTTCAATTTTATTCTGATTTGGTTGTGTTTTTATAGCATGATGTCATGCTCGAGATGTTGCAAAGGTTCTTGTTTTCAACCAATGTGTTAAAATCAGACCTGTCGTAGAGATCTATAATGGCCACCTTTATCTTTTCCCTCCAATTGAAGATATGTATTTGATAGAACCTGTCGATAGAGGTTGCCTACCTACGTAAGCCACCCTTCTGTCTTCCTGTCAATTCAACAAGTGATCAACAAGATAACACCTGGTTCAGTTAGACATAATATTTGGTAGATCGATAAACGTATTGTTTGTATCTCTAAGTAGAGTATTAATATATAGCAATTATAAGGTGCTTTGAAACACCCGTATAAAGCGCCTTATAAATGTAATTATTATTATATAATTCAAAGGTCTTCTGCCTCTTGCATTGTTACTGAGGCAATAAAGAAGTACATCAGAAATGTGTCCAATTTTCACTATGGAAACTTTGACCAGCAAATTTCATTCTGTGCTTCAATGGAAGGCTTTGTGTTACATTCTCTCCAACTTGCATTCAGTACCTGCATTAGGCGCGAGTATGTGTGCTGTCTAGTATTTGAAGGGCTTTTTCATGGCCCTGTTTCTGAACCATTCGAAGTTCATAGATGTAGATGTATCCAAATGTGGAGATGACCTTTGCTATCTCTATCATTTCTCTTTACATTGATTTCTGAAAGGTTGTTGGAATGCAATAATTTCCATAAATACTGGAACACTCTGTTTTATAGTCGTATTCTGTACATGCTGGCTGTGTACAGTATTTACGTAGTCTTAGTATGTGTTCTAAATTCAACAACATAATACAATGTCAAAATTTATCTGAAGTGAGAGGCTTCTTGATTTCCTTACCCTTTGGATGCAACCCAGTATTGCTGCAATTTGGAAGTTTGGAAGCATCCTCTAATTCGAAGGCTAGTTAATCTTATTTGGTCATTTTATGGCTTTAAATATAATGTATCGATGAAAGGCCATGCTTTTCTCATTCTGATAATGCATATTTTGTTCTTGAAAAGTGATGAATAAGAGATACTGTGCCGAGAACGTAAAAAGCTGACCTCATTTTGTGACAAACTCAAAATCTGGGCTTCTGTAGAAGCCCATCTGTAGAAGCCCATCGCCTCCAAAGGATTAGTTGATTTCACCTATAAACCAAGTTAATGTACAACAATCTTGAGAGATTTTACCAAGTTTATGAGTTTTTTGTTTAGTGGACTTTTTGAAATCTGTTATGATATTGAGCATGCTTTTTGTCATCATATTATCCATGTTATTTATTTCAATCACAAATTGACCATTTACATTTGCATGCCGAGCATGTAGTTTGATCATTTTTTTTCTATTCATTTTGTTACTTTCATATCATGTGTTGAAATTCACTCATATTTTGGATGTTCCAGTTCTTAAAATGTTACACATTTATAATATACAAAGAGTATGTGTAGGTTTGCACGTTTCCTTCTGTACAAACTCTATGGCCCATATTCTGATGGTCTAAATCTGTGGTTTAAGTATGGGTAGCAAAAAGTGCCAAAATTTTATTTACAATGAATAATTTGTATGTTAACTGCTCTCTTTTCCCATACTCTAATATTGTAGAAAACTATTGAAGTTTTTATTCCAAGACAGTTTTAAATAATATGAGTGCCAAATGTGCTGGTAAATAAAACATCGACTATTATAGATTCAAGCCTCTTTTGGCTCTCCATACTTAAACCACAGATTTAGACCAGGGTTAACTTAAACCTTGCTATCAGAATATGGGCCTATGAGAATTACAGATTTCTGGAAGGTGTTTCATGGAGCTTGTTAAGGTTAAGGTTAAGCAGAGTCAATAAATCTTGGATTTTGATTAGATGAGAAACAATATCTCTGACTGTTGCTATGGTTAGTCAAGGAGAGTCGGAGCATTTTGCTCCAACAAGCTTCATGAAACACCCATTATGAATTAACAAGTGTGCAGGGTTGTATTATATATTATATAAAGCTGTTGGTAGAGGTACACAAGACTCTGTGAACGACTGATGGCCCTTTCCTGCACTCAATGATAACCCTTGGTGCTGAATGGCACCTGAGAAAGGGTCTACGTATGCTTTCTGAAACACAACCCTGGTCACATGTAGTTGTTCAAATTTACTTTATGCTTAGTTTGACAATTCCTGAGAAAGGGTTTTACTGATATTTTCAGTGCTTGGGAACTTGTTCTCAATTACCATTTGTATGAATGACAAACTCATTGCCAATACAGTCAACTCTGCCTAAGGGGGTGTTGTTCAAAAGTTGCAATTGATCGCAAGTTGCAGTTGATCGGTGTTCGCCAATCAAAATCATTGTTTTATGCGCGTCTTGTTTAATGCATGCACCATGGCGAATGAAAATGCGCGTTACAATTTGCAAAGTTACTACACATGATCTTAGCCAAAAGGCCGAGAAGCGATTTGATTATGAGTTGCAGTTGATTATGAGCAACACCCCATAAGTCAAACTTCTCTAATTTGAATAATCACCAACAGTAAGTGGAAATAGTTTGTTGGAACAAATAATGCAAACCATGGCTTATTTACTTCCTGTTGGTTGAATTTCTTCCCCGTTAGACGAAAGTCAAACAAATTTCTATGGTCCCAAGAGATTTGACTTAGGCAGAGTTACCTGCAGTTTCAGCTGAAAATTGTTATTTTACGCTGAAACTACATTTTCTTTCAAATATTTGTGTATGATTTTTACAACTGGTCATGTTGGACCAGTCCGTTCCATTGTAATCATTGTATTTCATGAATGTATTGATTCCATCAATGTCATGTAAGAATATAACTGGGAAAGCTCCATTGTAAAGCGTACATGTATATGATCATTGTCCTTCAAAATTATTATTACAATGTGACAACATGATGAGAGAGATTAATGCTGTTTTATACATATTAGTGAATGTTATATGTTCCCATTTCTGAATTATATGTTATAGCGTCATTGAAGATTTTTGAAATAAAAGTTAAATTGCCCTATGATACAATGAAGCTTCTCATTTACGTCCATATTTACATGATTATCCAATACATCATCATCTCCTACTCTCTTCCCTCGTCCTCCTTATCTTTTGATACTATTTTCTGAATGCTGTTTAAGCTAAGTTTTCTGGTGATTTTATTTTGACAAATTTCACAGTCCTAGCTTCGTGAATATTTCTGCTCAGTTTGTTGCACATTCATATGCATACAACCACTGTAAAAATGGAATAATAACAACATGCTAAAATGTCAAACTTGTACCAAAATATTTGAAGATATCTGCAAGTGAAAATAATAGCTTATACAGCTATATCTAATTTTTTGCAATGATCACCGTTTTGTGTAATTTCAGTCTGGAAATTTTTGTAACTAAGTATTGATGACCCAAAATGTCATCAAATATTCTTTTAGGAAAATTTGTGTTGTTGATGTTTTATAACAAGGTAATAAAAGGGCATCTTAGGCCATCATCTAGATTCAATTTGAAAAAAAAAAAGAATTATGGGGATGGTAAAGAAATACACATTGAATAAAGTTCTGAATTCATACCATATACATCAAAACTGTCACAGGTTATGATTTTTTATGTGATGTGAGAACATGGCTCAATTTATGTCTTGGTAATTTGTCAGCTTCATTCATGAAGATTTTCTTTCTTTTTCGGATCATTCAAGAATCTATTCTATTTCTACATGTATCCATGTGTCATGAATATATGTTGTCCACTATGTGCACTTATGCAAATGTTATTTCAGTTTTCAAATCATTGCTTACATTATGAGCATTGTTTACTTCCATTCATTTTGCACACTAAACCATATCCAAACTCCTTCATTCTCCCACTATTATTTATTTCGAAGTTATTGATGACACACACATTGTTGCTACATCTATCATGAACATCTGTTGCCTACCATGTGTATTTGTTGTTGATAATCATCAGCATTTTTTACTTCCATGTGAATTGTTTTTATAATAAAAACTGCCTCGTTCAACTTAAACATGTGTTCCTCAATCTTGTTGATTTTTGTTTTGCAGTATCAAATAATTGCTATCCTCAAAACCATCACTAAAGTCACATGAAATGAACGATGGAAACAAAATCTTATGATTCCCAATGTGATTAAATTTTGACCCTTTCTACATTGTTATGATTACAATAGGTATGAATGTCTATATAGGGGAATCAACCCCACACTTTAATGCGCTATAAGTGAATGAATAATAATATGATTATCAAATTGTGAGAATTTGAGCAATATTGGATTATCTGTTCAAAAGTTATGAATTTCCAAAATTTTGATTTATACCTTTAATGAGCTCTATAGGTTGGCCACTTGTAGGCACAAAGTGGTTGCCAACATGGAGAACTATCTATTCACTTTGAACACACAATATTTCATATTCTGTTCCTTTTGAAGAAAGTAGACAAGGAATCAACAAGAATCATCCAATACTTGTCCATTCTGTACTTGAACAAAAAAAAAATGGAAACCTATGTCCACTTTTCTACAAAACAAAGAAAATGTGAAATTCTGGGTACAAAGTGAATGGAGAGTTCTCCATACTAGCATCAATTTTATGCCTGCAGGTTGCCAACTCTAGAAGCCCATGAGGGATGAAAATCCAAAATTTGAAAAATTGTAGCTTTTGAGTGGATTTTCTGATTTTGCTCAAATTTTCAGTTTAATCAATCTTTCTCCATCCTTAAAGGAATTTCAGTGACTTAATGATGGTTTAGACCCAATTTTGCATATTTCAAATATCAAGATTTTTCTATCTCATATACTCTGAATGTTTTTAGAAAGTTTTGATAATCANTCATTCAAGAATCTATTCTATTTCTACATGTATCCATGTGTCATGATGTTGTCCACCATGTGCGCTTATGCAAATGTTATTTCAGTTTTCAAATCATTGCTTACATTATGAGCATTGTTTACTTCCATTCATTTTGCACACTAAACCATATCCAAACTCCTTCATTCTCCCACTATTATTTATTTCGAAGTTATTGATGACACACACATTGTTGCTACATCTATCATGAACATCTGTTGCCTACCATGTGTATTTGTTGTTGATAATCATCAGCATTTTTTACTTCCATGTGAATTGTTTTTATAATAAAAACTGCCTCGTTCAACTTAAACATGTGTTCCTCAATCTTGTTGATTTTTGTTTTGCAGTATCAAATAATTGCTATCCTCAAAACCATCACTAAAGTCACATGAAATGAACGATGGAAACAAAATCTTATGATTCCCAATGTGATTAAATTTTGACCCTTTCTACATTGTTATGATTACAATAGGTATGAATGTCTATATAGGGGAATCAACCCCACACTTTAATGCGCTATAAGTGAATGAATAATAATATGATTATCAAATTGTGAGAATTTGAGCAATATTGGATTATCTGTTCAAAAGTTATGAATTTCCAAAATTTTGATTTATACCTTTAATGAGCTCTATAGGTTGGCCACTTGTAGGCACAAAGTGGTTGCCAACATGGAGAACTATCTATTCACTTTGAACACACAATATTTCATATTCTGTTCCTTTTGAAGAAAGTAGACAAGGAATCAACAAGAATCATCCAATACTTGTCCATTCTGTACTTGAACAAAAAAAAAATGGAAACCTATGTCCACTTTTCTACAAAACAAAGAAAATGTGAAATTCTGGGTACAAAGTGAATGGAGAGTTCTCCATACTAGCATCAATTTTATGCCTGCAGGTTGCCAACTCTAGAAGCCCATGAGGGATGAAAATCCAAAATTTGAAAAATTGTAGCTTTTGAGTGGATTTTCTGATTTTGCTCAAATTTTCAGTTTAATCAATCTTTCTCCATCCTTAAAGGAATTTCAGTGACTTAATGATGGTTTAGACCCAATTTTGCATATTTCAAATATCAAGGTTTTTCTATCTCATATACTCTGAATGTTTTTAGAAAGTTTTGATAATCAGGGGGTTGTGTTGCATGAACATGTATAAATCCTGACATGGCACCAAATCAAAGAGTATTCAATTGAAATGCGAGTAAATTCTCTAAAGGATGAGCATGTTTCAATATAAAGGTGTAATGTCTTTATTTTCCCATGCAACAATACCCTTTGAATACCATCACTTTGTGAGAGTTTATGTACTGTAAGGATTCAAGAGCATTGTTTAGAGAAATTAAATTCTCCCTATCGCATCCCGATATTACCTTGTGCTATCGATATCACGCACTTTGGCTTTGGCACACTCACTTCCGGGATTCATCTTGATTTCACTGTATACTATCTACGAAATTTCAATCCATGTGTATTTAGCGTAATTTCTTTGTTTTGCGTCGGAAGCCCAGCATTGGGCCGCTTCGCAAAAGAAACCCATATAACAAAAAAATGCAGATATGAAAGAAAAATATATAAAATGATGCTTTTATCGCAAAAATCAATGAAAAAATATGACACTACAAGCCACTGACAAAGCTTACCGTTGAAAGCCTATAGACTCTTGAAAACGGGCGAATGTTATCGGAAGTTCCTGTGCCAAGAATCTGGGCCAAAATAACTAGTGCGCTGCAGGCGTTCAGATTCGGAGAGCCATATGTGATAGGGAGAATTGGGCTGAGTGTGATGGGGTAGGCTCTTTTGTAATTAATATTCGGATGTAGCTTTTGGCAGGTTGAAATGGTAGAGAGAGATAGAGGGGGATAGAATGAGAAAGACCTAGCTTGTATGTAATAAGATTGTTTATAGGCGTACGCATGACTTAAAGAACGACTGGTGACCATTTCCTGCACTTATTTAATAGCCCCTGGGGTTGAATCGTAGGTGAGTAAGGATCACCAGTCGTTCGTAGAGTCATGCATACATCTAAGAATAGCTTTATGATACAGGTCCCTGGAGAAAATTAAGATGACAATAATAGGAAAATAAACAACAAATAAGATAAATTAAGAGTGAAATAAATGAAGAGTGAGAGAGAAAGAGAAAGAGAAAGAGAGAGAGAGAGAGAGGGAGAGAGAAAGAAAGAGAGAAAGAAAGAGAGAGAGAGGGAGGGGGAGGGCGAAAGAGAGAGAAAAAGGGAGGTGAGTGAGAGGGGGAGGAAAAGAGAGATAGAGTACAAATTAGCATGTCAAAAGTATATATAAAAGAGTATGAAAGAAGATCTTGAGAATTCAAGTAGAATGGCAGAGTGAGAAGAAAACATATAGGTTTCAATATTGTTGTTTCTATCGGTCAGTGAAGATTACTTATTCATCTTTCAGAATTTACTTGAACTTCTGGATGTTTAGATTCAATTCAGTTGTAGGTATGGTCTCTCATGAATGTTTAATATTGTCACCTTGGGTCACCTTGAGGGTTTGTGTGGTATGGAAACATGAAACTACCCTCTTTCAGAAATCATTAATCACAGTATATTTTCCAAGGAGGCCTGTTAGGCACTTTATTATTTTGGATGGCAGAAGAGAGGGAATACATGAGAGAATGTTTAGTCATGCTTGAAGTTAGACAAAAAATGATTATTTCTTTGTCTTATTTGAACTTCTAGTTTCGTCCATGTAACTTCAGTGTTCCATTATTCAGATTCAATTTTCAGAATTTATTTAACCATTTGTTTAAAACAACATTAAAAAAAACATTGCAGCAAATACAAAGAGAAAGACACAACCAAGAAATTAATTTTTAAAAATGTTACAGTTATTGTGCTGAATATAATACATAGTCAATTGTGCACCTGTGACATCATCAGAACTTTGCTAATTATTTGTCTAAATATCTAAACATTCATAACTGTCTTATTTATTAGTGGTACGATTTTTCTCAAACTTTTTTGTCCTCTTCATCTATTTTATTTTGTTGCTCCTGTTGAATAAATGATATTTTTGGGTAGACTTCTTTTAATGAAAGGTTACACTTATTGTGTTGACCTTTCCCAAATGTCCTGGTAACCATCATCGGGTTGGGGAGAATAGTTGATAATGGTCCCGCAATGAATTTATTTTTAGAGATAAATTGCTTCTATGATTTCACTGAGTATGATATTGCGATGGTGAAATAGAAGCAGGAGTCATGATGTGACTGTGTTGGAAATATGAAGAGCGCCAACTGTGGCCAAGATTAGGACAGAAATGTTAAAGGCTCTGTATTTCTTTATTTCTCTATTTTGTCTATTTTGTTAATATTTTTGTTCAGATTTCAGTCCCACTCTTTCTATCTTGCTTCTTTTATTTTTTCTTCTTTTGTTGTTTCTTGGCTTCCTATAATCTCTCTACTTATTTTCATTGGTCACACTTATTGTTAGTGTATATCTACAAACATCTAAAGCAACCTTGCCTAGTTGAATAATTGCCTAAGTGATTTTTTTTCCAGTCTTTTTCTCTTTAGACTGTATTTTTTAACCCTCATAAATCCTTTTTGTTTTAAAGTAAAATCTTCAGTCCAAACAGATTTGACTTAGACAAGGTTTACTGTACATGTATTTACATTTTTATCATCCTATCTTGCCATTTTATTATTATTATTTTTTTTTCATTTGCTGTTTTTAATAAAGGCTGGATTACATAATCCAGCTTTACTGGAGCAAGGAAATTTACTAATATAGAGATTTCATTCATTTCATTCTGCTGTTAATACAACAATTATATGTTAAAGATAAATAGACAAATGCCATTATATCTATAATTTGTATTAAATTTAATGTAGCTGTTAGTTTATGATTATTATAGTATTTAGACCAAGGAATTAAAAGGATGAACGTTTTTTTTTTCAATGATGAGAAAAATAAAGGAGGCAGAAATGAAGTAAGGAAGGTAGTTTGGAGTTAGAGGGCAAGAGAGAGAGAGAGGGGGAGAGAAAGGGGAGAGGATAGGAATAGACATTGAGGAAAAAGGATAGAATAGTATGATATATGAAATTTGGGGAAAAGGCAAGCACATAAAAGAAATAAAGAAGTTAGGCTTACATTTTGAAAACAGGAATAATGGGAGACTTCAATAAAAGGAAGATAAAAATATAGGCAGAAATTATAGGACAAAACCGGAAGCAAAAGGAAAGGGAGTGAGAGAGAAAGAGAGATAGTGGGGTTGATGAAAATGGCTAAACATTGGAAAAAAGAAGAAAATATGGAATATGGAGGGAGAATTAGATACGGAGAGAGAGAGAGAGAGAGAGAGAGAGAGAGAGAGAGAGAGAGACAAAGAAGGATATTATGAGTTGTATAAATAGAAGAACATTGTGGCTCTTAAGCCGAGACAATGCAGAAATATTACCATGAATATAACATTCTCGATGTGTTTGCGGAGGTTCAGTTTGAGTACCAATCCTCGAGGGAGTAATTTATGGAAGTGATTAATTCACGGATATGCCCACCAAATTCCTGCATTTGTCATGTGCGCCCTTGCCAATGGCTGCACAAGGACTAAATTATTCATCCCGTATCTCGCAACCGCTCATTGGAGTAATTAAGAAGAGACAAAATTGCATCTAGAATGTCTGCAATGGCTTATCATTGGGCAAGGGAGATATATGCCAGTCATTGTGTAAAACGTAAACAGCCTTTAGTCAGACAGTTTGTGGGCATTTTGATGT
>BQKZ01003576.1:29012-45223 GCA_036244855.1 Temnopleurus reevesii
CGAGCTTTCTCCCTCATCACCACTCCGCATCGTCCGCCTTCTGTCCCGTGCCAGCCATGCCTGAAATTAACCCGCTCCCGTACGCATCTCCTGCAAAATCAATAGCAGCCGACTCGGCATGGCGAGCCCCGGCCTGCCTCGCTCGCGGATGAGTGGTCGAGCTCCAGGCAAATTTAAACACATTCTTGGGAGGGAAAACAAGAGGCTCAGTAGCCGAGACCGGCATGCTCCGCTTCTCTCTCACCGTCTCCTATCCTTTTGTTGAGTTGGCCCCTCTTTTGGCTTGGCTTGTGATGATGATGATGAGGAAGGGGATTATTGATTTCCAACCAACAATCTAAAGAGAAGAGAAAGAGAGAAATTTCATTTTCATAAAACACTTCCCTCAGATGAAGTGAGTGAGAGAGATTTTTTTTCTCTCTTTTTTTTTTTGCGCTGAGGTTGGAAATTGCTTAGCTGCCCTGCATGCCAAATTAAAGTTCAGTGAAAATTGATTTATTCAAATTAATTACTGTGTTTATTGAGTCTGCACAAAAGTAATTGTCTTCTCTCCATGATAAATTGGGCTTTCTGATTCTGACTCAGCATTCACTAAATCTTACTGTAATGAAATGATTTTTTCATCTTTTCATTATCAGAATGAATTATTTTTCATGAATTCAATATTTTTACTCAGGTTCAATGAAAATTCTCCGACCTCACCAAACAATAAGAGACAAACTATGTGCTCTATGATTTAATTCTTGATATTTTTATTGTGTAATTTTCCTCTCATTTTGATGTTAGAAAGCAATGAAATGTGAAATGAAAATATACCCAACTGCACATTCCAATTGTTTGCAGTATAAAATATGATTAAAGGGGACAAACTCAGTGTCATGTATAAGTTGAAATTGAAATGAAATAATTAATGAAAGTAATCTAGATGTAAAAAAATAAAAAGTTTCACTAGCAATATGACAAGTGAAATGTCATTATTTTTTGTAATGATGACAATAATGATGATGATGATGATGACAATGATGATGATGATGATAATGATGATGGTGATGATGATCTTGAAATATACCTCTTTTAGGTTGTACTACTGTTTGTAATTCTGAAATAGAAAAGTGCTCATAGATTAAAGATTTCAATATCTGACATCAGTACCTTCCCAACCCCCCGTCCCAACAAAAATGAATTCTTTTAGGGTGTTTTATACAGCAATTTTGATATATGAAGAAATATAGAAGAGTACCCAAAACATCACTAGGGAAATCTAAGTAAACTGTACAATATCAATTAGTGCAAAGCATTGTTTCAAAGCCATAAACAAGTATATAGCTGAACACCCATTTATCATGGGAATCTAATAAATATATCAAAATAAACACACTGAAAGCATTATCACAAACTGATATATCAGACCTCCCATAACCCTGAAGTCCCTGTGGACATAGTACTTCAAACATTGCAAGAAAAACACCTCATGGTAGAGGTGGTCAGAAAAATCACCCTGTTACATTACAGGGGCAAACTCAATTACATATTAATGCATGGTTGCCCAGAGTTCTTGCCATAGAGAGATCAATAGAGCGATATGGGATGGGTATGCTCTCACATGGAGAGCTAGAAGGACGTTCATGCATAGGTCCCTGTAGAGAGCTATCGTCCTTCTAGCGGCGAAGTGATGCCATCCCAATGAGATGATGCTGGAGTGAAAGATGCATTGAAGAAAGAACAATGTGTTGATTGAAAGCCATAAGGTTGTTAGCTCTATGTAAAGTGGACTGAGTTAACGACCTTCTTGCTCTAAGGTGACAGATAATGAGTGGTGGTGCTTTTATCTAATGCTCGGCTCATCGCACTCATCTGTCCAATATCACTGTGAGCAGAAGGGACAAAGGAATTGGACTAAGAGAAAACAACTCTCATTTAGACCTTCAGAGCCATTTTCACGCACTAAAGAAAGTAGTTTCCCCGTTTATTCAGTGGACAAGTGTGACAACCTGTTCAAGAATTCTATACACTATAAGAGGGAAGGAAATTCATATTGTGTGTATCTAGTAACTGTGACTGTTTGAATGGAAGCTCTTTGCTTTGTCCCAGACCTTTGTCCATCTGCTTAGAGTGCATCCCGTGGAGGAAGGTACACGGATGAAGGAGGAGGAGGGGAGAAGATGATGGGGATAAATTGATGGATAGGGGGTAAACTATTGACCCACTATGATGACTCCGAGTTGAAAGCACTGTACGGTCAAACTGTGTATGATACTTAAAGCTCGAAACATGATATAATCTATTACCGAAAAAATTAAGTCGAACGCCAATTCAATGATCCTTTGTAATGCTATTCAAATCGGAACCAGCTTGTTGTTGTTGTGTCCGCACGGTTCGATACACGGCATACTGCTCTATTGTTCATGACCTACTTGACAGAAATAGTTTATATCGTGTTTCAAGCTCAAGCTTTGGTATAAGTGAATATTGTCCACAAATTTTGTCTTCAAATCCAAATAAAATGAATTATAGTATCATGAACATATTGCCCAAAAGAAAGTGTGAAAAATGAATGAGTTTGAGTAAAGCTGCAACCTAAAATGTGCAAAAAAATCTCAGTCTGGGATACCCCCATACTGAATAACTATTTTCTTTCTTGATAAAGGACATCTTTTTATGCACAGAATTATATGAAAATTTCATAATTTAATTTTTGTGTATACCCATTCATTAGTCTTTTGTCAAGTCCTGAAAATAACCTCGCATATGCTGGAGAACAAACAAAATATCATTGTTACTGAGAGAGGGTGATATTATGATTTGACAGTCAAATTCAAATTTTTAAGGAGAATCAGTTCATAAAATGGTATGCTAATGTCTTGAAAATGTGTGTAAGATATACATATTCAGATATATGTCATCTTAAACATCTGGTAAAATACAAATTTGTTAATCGTTACCAAACTGTATTTGGGCTTTAAAACTCCCTTTAGAAACATCTCTGAGATATGTTTACATCTTGGGTCACTGATTGCTACAACGTTTACATCTAACCTGTCTGTGTACTCATGTGGAGTTGGGATACATTGTACCATCTGCCCAATCATTTAACCTTTTTTCTCTTGTAATATTCTCTCCCTTGCTATCTGATTTTTTCTCTGTTTCCTCTGTACTTTTTTTTATTTTTTATTTATTTATTTGCCACACATGGGATGGAACACCCTCCTCAGCCATAAGGGGTCCAATGTCACGTGACCGAAAGTTACCGTCATTTCTTAAATAAATAACTGGCCTTCAAAAAAATTTCATTCAGGGAAAACGTTTCTTTCCTAGTGTATAGAAAAAAGAAAATTTGTGTATATTTAGAATAATTTGTGTTTGTCTTTGTACTTTTTTCTCGACTACATTACAAAATGAATCACTTTACCTTTCTGTCTTTCACCAAATACATTCATGAGATTCTAGCAATTTTTTCTTCTACAAGATAGTGGTACCTTACAAATTATCTTTATTATTATTGTTACTAGCATAGTATTATATTATTTCGAACAGTAATGCAGTTCAACTACTTTGTTTGTTTACTCAAGAAATAGTCAACAAAGTTGAATGTTTTTCATTAAGTCAGCACTTTGACACTTCTGGTTTAATGCAATACTCAAATCAATAGACACATATGACTGAAAGGAATGGTTCAATTACCTAGATATCTGAATAGATGATTGTTTTTCATTCTAGATTCTGATGTAGAGAACACACTCCATCCAGTGTTTGTGGCACCAAAGTGCAAATACGAGGCCAGACATGTAATTCTTGGCTTCGTAGAAGCAAACATCCTTTCCCAGAAATCATTAAAGGTGGAAAGGATATTCTCTTCCAATGATCAGAAATTATTGAATTCAGGAATTTATCAAACGAATAGATGCTTGATAGAAATAGATGGTATTGACTTTATTTATATAATGAATAACATAAAAATCTAACCCAAATGTCACATTGCAATTATTTAAGACAGATCTTGGTTTCTATCACACGTAACCATGCACTCACTCTCATTACGTTATGAACAGAAAGGAAATGATTTACATGTATATGTGTAAAACCAAAAGTGCATACACACATATACACCTACACACACCTACACACACACACACACACACACCAACACACACACGTACCTCCATTTATTTAGAGACAAATAGAAAGCTATACATTTTTAATTTCCCCTATAATTGATAAAAAGCACACAAAAACATACTTGCACAAACACACACACACACATGCTATTCCACACATACAACACACACAACCACCAACGAACCTGTAATACTAAAAGAATAAAACAACGCTCCCACATGACTGACAACCTACCCCCAATCGGGGAATAACACAGAGATGTACATTTTGCTTAGCCTTTGTTTTGTTTAGCCTTATCAAACAGCACACACAATTACCAACCCATACTCAATTTTGGGTAAACAGAAAAATATATTCATTTTGTCTAGCTGAGGTAACCCCCCTTCCCTCCAAACACACACACACATACATACAGTACCCCACATCTACACAATTATCCCACATATGCAAAATATCAAGGCCACACATACATCAGATAGCTTTGGTTAAGAGCACACTAACAGTAACTCACCCACAAACAGAGAAAATGCATTTTGTCTAACATTGGTTAAAACAAACCCACACACATGTACATCATGAAACCATTCCACACATAATGTGAAAATCATGGTCATATGCTTCGTGTAGACTCGGTAAACATCATGGACAAAAAGAGACACATTCATTTTGTTCTAGCTTTGGTAAGAACAATGCCAACACATGATATCGAACATATACACAACTATCCTGCACACAGTGCAAAAAACAGGGTCACTTATGCATAGTGTAACCTGGGAAGACAACAAAACATACACACATATACATACACACATATACACACACAATTGCTCACCCGCACCCACTAAAGCACAAACAGAGAAATATACATTCTGTCTTACCTTGGAAAAAAAATTGTACATTCATACAATACCTACACCTACATTTCACACATAATACAAAAAAACAGGTGTGTTGCCTAAACTTGTAAAACAGCACACACACACACACACACACACACACATACAACCAACCACCCACACCCATCAAGGGAAAAACACAGTGATATACGTTTCGCCCTTACCTTGTTTTAAAAAAAAACACACATACATAGGCACCCAACCTCTGCACATCCCGAAACTTTCCCACATAAATCAGGGCCATAATTGCATCGCGTAGCCTTGAAAAAAAAACGCACACACATAACCACTCACCCACACCCACCAGGGGACAAACAGAGAGACATACATTTTGCCTAGCCTTGGTAAATATTGATCTCGATGTCGTAGCCGGTTTAATATGAAGAGAAAATATGTGGACCTAAGATTTGGATGCTAATGGACTGGCACGCTACCTCTCCAGCCCCTTCTCCTCGTTTGTTTGTCTTCTGCGCTGGATGCGTCCTGATCTCTGTTTGAAGACCCCCTTCTATCTGCCCTTTTCGGTGCCTGTGCTAAATGTACCGTAGTGATCACGTCTCCATGCCGTTCACCATGGACAGATGCAGAAAAGATAATATTTTTGTAACTGTTAGATATCTGGAATTGACTCTTTATTGAATAGGATGTAACCAATTTGGGTTTATATTCCTAAGATTCAGTGTCTCTTAAAATTAGCTTTGACTATTTCTGATTGTTAAACATCATTCACTTAGTTTTTTTTTTACAATACCTTTGTAGAATTAATGATTTGTAGATATTGTCCTTTGAATAGGTGGGGGAAAAAAGATGTTCTATCTGACATAGAATACTCTCTTTCTTGCTAGTAAATCTATCTGCTTCTGTCATCTTGATCACCTATTATTTTCCTGCAATGTTATGCTAGGTCAAAAGTGGAAATTATAATTATGTGACTGTATAGGAGCACAGATTTTCATAGATTTAGAACTGATGTTTTTACAATTTAGATAAGCCTGTATATCATTTAAAATTGTGTGTGACATGGTCAATCATTAGGAACTAAAGGTTGTGTAGGAATTATCATCATCATCATTATTACATATTAAATAATAATGTAATATTAAAAAAATAATGTAAAGCGCCTTGAGCACTCAGCAGAGTGGATACGTGCGCTATATAAATTGCATCTATTATTATTATTATTAAAGCATTTTGGCACTCTGCTAGGTTTCTTGACTATAAAAAGGCAAAATGAACTGAACTGAAATGAATTTTACTGAAATTGTACTAAAACATTTAGGCTTTTCCAGCTTAACTGTATCTTAACATTGCAGAAAACCTATATTCCTTCAATTTATATAATCTTGGCCATAATCAAATTCTATTTGGTGGTCTTCATACCAGAGTTACATGCCTGGATGCAGCAGGTCTCAGACCATTTTCCTATATTTACTCTCGTCAGCGACATCACATCACAATTAAATGGGGAAGAAACGTGTAAGCCCATTGCACTCTAACCAGATCAGAAGAAAAGTCCAACCATCATCCAACAAATATTATCACTCAGCAGGCCGTAATACTATAGCATGCACAACCACCTCGCCACACAACACGCATTCTTTGCCTACATGTGGGACCACAGTCTCCAGAGATGTAATATTTTCGGAATTATTGACCTGCGGTCTCATGTTACTGGTTTTTGAACGAGGAGAAGCGAAGAGGGGATGGGAGAGTGTTAAGTGAAAGGCTGGATTAAAGCTGTAATAGGCAGAGACTTGTCGAAAGGGGGGGGGGGGTAGCAGGAGAATGTGGAGTGAAAGATGGCAGGGTATGCAACAAAAGGTTGGCTTGCAGCTGTACTAGGCAGGCTCGCTTCAAATTGGTGGTTTGAAATAAATGGAGGCCGGGCAGGTTCAGTAAAGGGGTGGATTCAAAATAAGGACATTTTTTTTTTTGGGGGGGGAGGGGCTTATATAGTGAAGTACAGGAGATCATACATGCTGCTTTACCTGCTGAGCAGCTGGAATTTGCAAGCATGATCTGAGTTGAAGGAGGTTGAGAGAATGTTTGCACAAAAGCTCAAATAGAAATGTATTTTGCAAATATGCTTCAACTTTAATAAGAGCATAGATTGAAATCAACTCATTGTTAATGTGTTTCAAAACTAATTGTCAGAACAACACCAGTAATGAATTGGATGGATTCTAATCTAACACAAAAATGTATTGAAAACAGTATATTACGTTTTAATACTGAAATATATCATAAATAACACCATTTGCATCAGTTAAGAGCAGCACTTGTTATGATACACTTTTGAGCCTTGAATATGAATCATTATCTGTTACACTATTACACCATAACAAAGAAAAGGAATTGTTATGGAATGCAAGTTGCGGTATTGTTTTTGTGTTTAGTAAAAGCCTGTAGGAGAGATATTATTGAATGCATACTTCAATTGGAAGGATGGGACCTGGGGAAGAAGAAGAAGATGATTGACATAATACATTTATCTACAGTAGATGTGAACTCATTCACTACTATGTTAAAAGCTACTGTTAAAAGCCACTGAAACATAGCATTTGATTGGTTGAAAGTCTGTGCCTTTTTTGCTCATCTTGTTTTCAAAATAATATTATAAGCTGATGTTATATGCTATTAGAGGCTTGGATTTGATTCGATTAGAGCCTTGGTCTTGATTTGTTCATATTTTTTTTTACATATCAAGTTATTAACTGATGGTATGATATAAGCTACTGGAGCTTTGTTTTTATTTATATCCATTTGCCGGAAGTTGTTTTGTTACATAATTTTAGACTTTCATATTGATTGAAATTTGATAAAGACTACAATGTCTACAGTTAGGAATAGTCATCTGAGTCTTGATAATACTAGATTATCAAGTAGATTTGATTGATTCTCTAAGTGTCAGATATTGCTGTTGATTAAAACTAGGGTAATATCAATAAGCATTAGGTTCTTTGCCGCATGGTTAATATTGTATTCTTTATTGTATTAGGAAAAGGAAAATTTGATGAAATTACCAACACCACTTTTTTATCTCCAAGTGATTGATTCAAATTTTGCTTTTAATGTGATACTAGATTCACACGCTGAAGTGCAGTGAACTAACAGAGAGCTACAGGCAAAGATCAATGGTGCTGACACAGAATAATGCTTAAATAGACAATATCAGGCCTTGAAATTTTTTTAGCTAAAATGTAAATGTTCATAGCCTGGGGAGGAATCTTTGGACTGTTAGATATGACGTCATGTTGACATGATTTTCTCTGTTTCCTTCTCACTTTTTCATTTACCTCTTCCCATCCCTCTCCTTCCCCCATGTTTTCTATATATTTTTTTTCTCTGTGTCTCTTTCTTCTTTCTCTCTCTCTCTCTCTCTCTCTCCTCCTCTCTGTCTCTCACCCTGTCACCTGCTTTAGTCCAGCCATTTCATTCTTTTCAGTTAATTTTCATCTTTTACTTCATCGTTTAAAAGATGTTATTTAAAGGCAGGAACAACAAATCTTCTTTTCCCATTTTATTTCAGGCCTGTCACCTTTGGCATAAGAGCGTATATACATTTTCACATCACACTTGTTGTCTCTTTGTATATTGCTATTTTTTGGCAACATTTTAACTGTGTCTTTGCTACAAAAAATATAAACATTTCTGAAGCAATGCTAGGTAAACAATACTGTCGTTTTTGTTTTATTTGATTTTTTTTTCACTCTCTGTACTACTCCAGCATCCCTCCATATCTCTCTACATTGTACTTTCTCTTTTCATCTTTCTTTTCTACATCTTTCTCTCCTTCATTGTCATCTCCAAGTTCAAAGTAATTTTTCTTCTCTTATCAATTTTCCTCAGAATAATTCATGATAATAGCCCAGACTCTCGTCTGCCCCCGAACAGGTGTCAAAACACGTAGATAACACTGCGTCTTTGTTTCTCCCTCAACTCATAATCATATCTCCGACTAGATATTGTACTTTTGATCATTGATGAGGTTTACACAAGTCCTGCTCCGCTGCCAGGGGCCGGCAATTGCTCCGGTCTAAGTGGATCAAATATTCAGCTGAATCTGATGAAGTAGTAGCTGCGTCTTGATACTGTCTGTGTTTTGTTTGGTGCGTGTTGACATGTTTGATGGACGTGAAGTATCTTGACCCCGTTCAGTGTGGACCCAAGTCATTTGGAATGAATGTAGATTCTGCAGCATGTTAGTAGGGTATTGAGGATTGTAAGCAAATGAAGACGCTGTTTGCCTACAGAGCCAGCATGCTTTAGAGTTAATAAATCAAGCCTTGTAACAGAGTTATTTTTGCTTCTGCTAGTATCTAGGTTGAATATTTTTATACGGTAAATTTAAAGGTTGTTTTTTAGCATTCAGAAACAGATATTTGGTTTGGAAACTTTTGGTTTAGTATGTTTTCTTCAGCAAAAGACATTATTTCAACAGCAATCGCTTTGATAGATTTTTGATTAATGTATAACTGGTATGTATACACTATCATGTCAGGAATATATATGTAAAACTTTTATAACAAGTTAATTTTGTTGATTGAAAGCAGAAATGTGAATATTTTTTTTGATATATTCTGTATTTGTGAATATTCAGTTTAACTATTTTCATTAGAACTATTTGCCTTTTTAATTTTCTAATGCAGAATTGCTTCTACAATGGGTGATGTAGAATTATAACAATTTATCAATTAATTATGATAATAATATTATTATAGGATATGCTCTACTGTGTAAATGAAAAAAAATACAATGAATGAACAGTATGTTAACAATACATGAGCAGCAGCACAATTGTACTATGCTCCATATCAAATTGTGCTCTTCAATATACTATTGTTATAAGTTTTACTGCTTTTCATGAAACTGGCGATAGTCACACCAAATCATATTTGTCAAATCATATCCAATTTTACTTCAAAACACTTGTACAGTCATAGTTTTGAGACGATTCAAATCAATATACAACAAGTTACAGTTACCAATGGAAATTGCTACCAAAAACATCCATATTGATGTAAATTTTAGACAGGTCCATTATTCTACCCTACTTATGTAGTTAATTGACAGTTGAAAGGAAACATGGCTTGGTTTATCCAGTGGTTTATTCAACCAATCTCCATGGAAATATACCAATCTTGAAAAACACCTGATGTATTAATGTCAGATTAACCTCTAAAATATTTCAAACCTCCAAAAGATTCAAAATGACATTTTATTCTTGAATTCAATGATAGATTTCTTCAACACCTCAATACCTTGTATCAACATGTCCGCTTCCAATATTCTCAATCATGTCTCCAAAATTCACTTACATCAAATAGTCAATACTACTTGACCCTGCTTTTTAAGAGCCAATATCAAAGTATGACCCCATTTGCCGGTACCATGATGGAATCTACGGCAGCACAGGTATTATACCACCTGCCTCAGCTCTGTCAAATTGCCCTCCAAAAATGTGGAAACTGTTTCCCCCCACCCCAGAGCGCTCGGAGGGACGTAGGTTGCCTGTCAGTGGTACCTCACTTATTGGTCATTAGTTGTTACTATAGTAAGACTGGACATTAAGAGACCCCCTGCGGACCTAAGGTGTTCTCTGACTCATCCTACTTGTACACCAATAGAGGGCTCTTTAATGAATGGAGATAAACCAACTGCCGGCTACAACTTTAGCCTCTTGTTACAAGTCTCTAAAACCACAGAAAAGTATCTGATTTAAGTTTGTAGCATCATCCAAATACTCACTGACAAATAAACTAGTTGTTTTTAGTTCAATGCCTTTCATGCCTTTTTTTATTGTCAGCTCTTAGCCCTTACTACATTTTGGAACACAGGAGAGAAACCCATTATATTTCCTTTAAAGAGATATGAATGAATTAATTTTGTCTCACTTGTCAACAGCCTTTTGGCTCTCAAGTTGTGACATGCTAGGTTATGAGTGTTGAGTGGACTCCAAGCCTTACTAACAGCCTTTTGGCTCTCAAGTTATGACATGCTAGGTTATGAGTGTTGAGTGGACTCCAAGCCTTACTAACAGCCTTTTGGCTCTCAAGTTATGACATGCTTGGTAATGAGTGTTGAGTGGACTCCAAGCCTTACTAACAGCCTTTTGGCTCTCAAGTTATGACATGCTTGGTAATGAGTGTTGAGTGGACTCCTCGCCTTACTAACAGCCTTTTGGCTCTCAAGTTATGACATGCTTGGTAATGAGTGTTGAGTGGACTCCTAGCCTTACTAACAGCCTTTTGGCTTTCAAGTTATGACATGCTCGGTAATGAGTGTTGAGTGGACTCCTAGCCTTACTAACAGCCTTTTGGCTCTCAAGTTATGACATGCTAGATAATGAGTATTGAGTGGACTCCAAACCTTACTAACAACCTTTTGGCTCTCAAGTTATGACACGCTAGATAATGAGTGTTGAGTGGACTCCAAGACTCGCTAACAGGTGAACGGCCGCGATATTATCCATGCATAACCACATCACCATCTCATAGTAGTCATTTGGAGATGCGAGAATACTTCTCAACACTCATTTGCATTTTCCCTTGGGGACCCTAAGAATACAAGATGATATCAGAGTTGAATTAAACCAGGAGAGTTGGTGTTACACCTCCTTTGTGAAATGAAATGAAATGAATAGCTCTAATCTTGTGTGACTACCAAACAGCTTTGTTATTGGCAAAAAAATAAAGACAACAAAATAGAGAATACACAAACTTATTAGTTTTAGCCACATCTTCTGTCACTTATTGTATTTTGTTCTGCTTTTCATAGTTTTGTATGTTTTGATATGTTTTGACACTTCTCATGCTTCACTATGTAATGTGCTTCGTACCTGTTTGGAATTAAGCGCTACATAAATTTTATGTATTATTATCGTCATTATTTAGTGATAAGGAAATAGTTGTCAACAAATGATTACCACATCTCCATCACCCCCTAAAAAATAACACTTTGTAATCAATAAGGTTAATGGAAGTGTGATTCCTGGAATTAATTAACTCTTTAATGTTTGTTCAGACTTTCTAAGAAGTTTCTTTATTTATCCTAGTTATATTTATCGAGCCAAATACATTTTTTTTGGGGGGGGATAGTTTTATGCACCGTACTAATAGGCAATTTTTCTTTACTTCACCTCAAATACCTTTTGATAAGAAATAACTGTTAAAATGCAACATATATTCAAGAAGTAGAAGAGGATGACAAGATGTATTTCAGTAGGCTTTGGGTCTTCCATTAACTTCACTCGTATTTAGCCATCAAAGGTACACATGGGAGATAGGGATGAGTCACTAGATTTAAACTTACTCCAACTGCATATGTATAGAGATTCAAAACAGTTTAACACTGTCAAAACTTATCTCCCAGGAGAGTGTTAAATGAAAGGTAACATTCCTCAAGATGAGCGACAGGTTGGTTGTGAAGTTTAAACTTTCTCCCTAGCGCCCTCTCGTTTGCCGACCTGTCAGCGTACCTCTCTGATTGGCCATTAGTTAGACCCCCCAGGGAGATGGGTGGACATTAAGTCTGTCCTTTCTCAGGTGCTCGGTGAGTCATCTGAAAGCTTGGGAAATCTTTAGAAATACCTGAAGAAGTGTGAGGTCATCTTTATGAATGAGATAGAGCTACTGAGAAGGAAAAAGAGTGTCTTGAGCGCTGTAGCTGTGTTGTATATTTTAATAGGAAATACAGGATAAGTTGTCAGAGAAGGATGACAAATCATAGTGAAAGTTGAAGGATTTTCATTGGTCACTGGAAAATTTTTTTTTAATAGTTAGATCGACTCAGGAGGCCATGGAAACCTTATGTTGAAATGGAGAGCCTCTTTTTTCTCTTTTTTATAACCAACCACTTCCAGCAAACCCGTTGGAAGTGATCTTATTCATTTTCCTTTTTTTTTCTTTTTTACTCTCTTGTCAAGCCATTGGGCGACTTCCACTGCCTATCAGCAAATTTTGGATTTTGCTTCTGATACGGATCCTTGACCCAAAGTGCTATTGTCCCTGAAACATTTGTAATTATTGATTAACTTATGTTGAATACTCAATGCTGATTGGCTGTTGTCAAGGAATTTGCCGATAATGACAAATGTGTCAAGATTGGCAAATGTTTTGTAAACTGTTTTAGACCTGCCTTTTTAGAAGCGTTGTGGTGTAGGGGTTCTAACTCTCGCCTTTCAACAAAAAGGTTGGCGGTTCGAATCCCACCCATGGCATTAATTTCCTTCAGCAAGAAATTCATCCATACTGTGCTGCACTCAACCCTGGTGACAATGGGTACCTGACAGGAATTTATTATTTGAAACGCTTGAGCACCTCACTGGCTTACTTGACATTTAAAGCCAGGGTAATAAAATGGTATCAAGCGCAGTAGAGTTTATGCATATAGTAATTGAACTATATAAGTGTACCTATTATAGACCTATAATTTGTGAATAATTTCCATGATAATGAAAAAATAGAATTTCACATGGATCTCTTTTAGTAAGCAGTACTGAAGTTTGCAGCCATCTAAAATCAAAGGAACAAACATAGTTTGCTTACACAATTAGGGGATGATTTGTGGTCTTTATTCACTTTGGATTTATATAAGAATAAAGAAAAGATCAATAACTTTTCTTGATTAAACATATATCTGTNTTCATTTTGAACATGAAGCATGTTCTGTGAGGAAGTACGACCGCAGCATGTTTTTTTTTAATTTTGCGATAATTAAGCCATTTCTAGGTCGATTTCATTCGAACAAACTATGAACATGCTCTAATTTACTATTGAAAAACTGCATTATGGTAATAATTTTACTGCAGCTCGCAAACTATTTAAATATCTGGAGCGCCCTCCTCCCAAAACTGGTCTATCGCTTTAATAAACAGAAGATATATCAGTTGACCTTCAACAGGGATATCATCAGATTTTTCCCCAAAAGCCCTCATTTTAGCACAAAATAAACTCTCTTTTTTTCACTCTCTTGCCATGTGTATATGACCCTCATCAATATGCAATTGTGCTAAAACTTACTAAAGTTTTAAGTTTTGTCACTAAAACTTTCCCCATGATGTGATTATGTTTTTAAACTTAATTCAGTCATTGAACTTTTTCGTTTCCTCCAGGTACTTTCTCGCATTCGCTTTGTTTATTGAGTAGTCTCTATTGATACATGACAGGTACATGTGCCAAAGCCTGATCAGATTGCGGATGTAGTTGATAATTTTTGTATCAAGTAAATTGATTTGGTTTGATTTGATTTGATTTGAATTGGTATATGAGAGAAGGTTCTTCCCACTACTCTTATGATTTTTCTCTCTCTATGTATCTACGAATCCTCACTAATGTGCAATTTAACTTCTTACTTCATGCTAAAACTTTCCCTGTGATGTGATTATGTTTTCACACTTAATGCAGTCAGTGAACTTATTCCTTTCCTCCAGGTGCTTTTGTCTCATTCAGTCTGTTCATTGAGTAGTCTCTATTGAACCATGATACCCAAACCTGATCAGATCGAGGCTGTAGTTGATAACCTGTGTCTCTGGTAGATGGGTTAAGTTTACGCTATTTCACAGTCTTCCCATTCAACCTTTCTATTTTTCTCTGTCTCTGTCTCTCTCTCTCTCTCTCTCTCCCTTATAACTGTCTTCCCAATTCTCTCACTATTTTTCTCTCTCTCTCTCTCTATGTATCTACTACCCCTCACTAATGGGCAAGTGAACTTCTCAAGAAAACTTTTTAATGTTTTTGCTTCTTTCTGAAACTTTCCCTGTGATTCAATGACATTTTTAAACTTAATGCAGTCATTGAACCCGTTTCTCCCCTCCCTGTGCTCTTCTTCAATTTGTTCATTGTGTAGTCCCTATTGATACATGACAGGTTCATGTGCCAAAGCTTGATCAGATTGCGGATGTAGCTGATAACCTTTGTCTCTAGTAGATTGATTTGATTTGATTTGATTTGATTTGATTTGATTTAGTAGGTGAAAGAAGGTTCTTCCCACTTCTCTTATGTTTTTTCTCTCTCTATGTATCTACGTATCCTCACTAATGTGCGAGTTAACTTCTCAAGAAAACTTTACTTCATGTTTAAACTTTCCCTGTGATGTGATGATGTTTTCAACTTAATTCAGTCATTGAACTTGATGATGATGATGGCCTCTTGTATAGCGCCGGTATCCGCCACAGCTGGGCGCTCATGGCGCTTGATTACTCAAAAAATAATGTCTCACAGATTTCAATGTCCTAATTAGTGCTATGGTTTATCTTTCAGTCCAAGAACTCCCAGTGATGGTACACTTTGGTTATTCTTCTNTAAATCAGCACCTGAGGCCCACGAAAGAAGTCAAGCAGAAACTGATGATATGCAAAAGAGGACAGGTAATTCTCTTGATGCGATTAATTATTTATCTATTTTCTGCAGGTGTTAGCGGTTGATACCTGTGGTCGATTCTTAGCTACCTTACAGAAACTGATCCCCTGTAAACCTGTGTATTGGCAATACCAGGTGAATCAACTCCTTTTAAACTTCAAGCAGGTATTGATAGCTTGGTTGTTGTTTTTAGTTTCTTGGTTGAATTTTAGATGACTCATTCTCTTGGAATTAATGCTGGATGTGACACCTGAAATGTAGCTTGGCTCACAGTGTGAATCAATGATGACTATACTAAGTTGATAACCTAGTATACAAGTCTGACTCATGAAGTTTAAAAACTTTTCCTGTCCTTTCTACCTTTCTACCTTTCCCTCTCTTTTTTCTCTATCTCTATCTATTTAGATATATTTAATTTTTGTCAAGCCAATCCATGAAGTTTGCTTGTGACTCATGAAGTTCAGAAACTTTCCTGTTCTACCTCCATTCCTGTCTCTTGCTCTCTCTCTCTCTGCTTTATCCATTTATATACCTTTAACTGTCTTCAGTTTCATTTCTCTTTCTCCCTTCTTCATTCTTTTATTTTCATGCTCCCCCCCCCCCATTACGAAAAATAACCTTATCTATTTGCATAACTTCTCTTTAAATTTGGTTTTCCAAGTCTCTTTTGAAATGTTCATAATTACTCCTATTTTTGTTTTTAAAGGTATAGATTCGTAATGACCGTGATGCAGAAAGTGATGTTAAACGAGCTGATGTATTCACAAGTTGCTTTACATGCCTAAATATATCTATGTAGGATCTTAGGAGTACATTTTTGCTCGTATTCTGTGTATTTTAC
>BQKZ01003577.1:0-11824 GCA_036244855.1 Temnopleurus reevesii
AAGAGAGAGAGAGAGAGAGAGAGAGAGAGAGAGAGAGAGAGAGAGAGAAAGAGAGAGAGAGAGAGCGGGGGGGGGGCATGTGATAAGGGAAAAGGATGGAAATGGAGTGAGCGAAATAGGCGAAAGGGGAACGAACAAAGGGAGAGGGTGGGATAAAGGCAGGGGAGGAGAGGAGATGAAATACGGGAGGTGGAAATAAGGGGGTGTCGGCTCCTCCGCCCCTGGATGTGCGCCTGGTCAGAGTCATAAAAGTAGTGGATGAATGAAATAGTAGAATAGAATTTGGGGGGGGGGGATGGGGGCGACAAAAAAATCAATCGGGCTATGCGCGAGTCCCCCTCCCCCCTCTTCTCACTTCCTCTTATTTCTCTCCCTCCTCCCATTTCTTCTTTTTTTTTCTCTCTCTCTCATTCTTAAGATTTGTAGGGTCGATACTGCAAAAGGCTTATAGTAAGCAAGAGAAAACGAATTCAGCCCAAAAAAGTGTGTAATCAAAATTTATTGTATTAGACAATAAGGCCTACACAGAAAAAGGGACAAATAAGAAATATGTAAAACAAGATAAAAAAATAAAGACCCGGTTGTGTTTTTACACGCACTGTGTTTTTCAAAAATTGGAGAAGAGGCCAAAGGTCTGAACAGGTGTAAATCTCAGTGAATTATATGTTTTCCGAAATTATGTTCTTTTTTCCCAAATCTCTGGAGAATTTTATATTGTTCGTGTTAAAATATAATGGGTAGACATATGCTAATGGACTCAAAAGAATGTTCATTTTGCTTTGCAAAATCATGACAATCAGTGCCATGTATTGGAAAGCAATTAAAACCGATACGGTTATTTGTTAATATTTTTAATGTAGCGCTATTTCATCCTTAATAATCTATCTTGCTGTGGTCGAGGAGGAGAGAAAGGAGGAGGACGAGAAGGAGGGGAATGGGAGGGAAGAAAGGCGGGAGGAAGGGAGAATGGAATGGATATGGAGAAGGAAAAGGAGGACTAGTCCTGATGAGGAGGAGAAAGAGGAGGAGGACCGGGTGGAGGAAGGGAAGGAGGAGGAGAAGGAGGAGAGGGAAGAAGAAGGTAATTGGGGATGGGAAGGAGGATGAGATGTAGGAAGGGAAGGAGGAGCGTGTCGACGAAGAATTTAGGAGGGATGATGTGAACTTGGAGGAAGAGGATCGAGGAAGAGAAGGAATTGGGGGAGGCAGAAGGAGGAGGAGGAGGGGAGGGCGGATGAGGAAGATGATCGAGGAAGAGAAGAACGGAGAGCAGAATGACGGAGGAGAAGGACCAGTCTTGAAGGACGTTTGGAGGAGGAGGAGGACGCGGGGGGAAAGCTCAGGAAGCAGGACTTAATTCCAGAGGACGAGGAAGAACAGGAGGGAGAGAAGAAATAGGAGGAGGAGGAGGAGGAGGTGGATGAGGAGGAGGAGGAGGAAGAGGCGGAGGAGGAGGAGGAAGAGGCGGAGGAGGAGGAAGAGGAGGCAAGGGGGAAAAGGAGGAGACGAAGGAGAATGGGGCGAAGAAGGAGGAGGAAGAGGAGGCGGAGGAGGAGGAGNTATTTACACATGTCATCTATATTTACTGATATCCAGCAAAGTCCACTTCTGGATATAACATTGATGAAAGTGACTTGTGTTTGCGAAACTGTGGGGCGAAAAATAAAAGTAGGGGAGGAGGAGGGGAATATAGGGAGGAGAGGCCTGGGGCGAAGAAAGAGGAGAGGGGGAGAAGATAGAGGAGGGTGGAGGATAAGGGTGTCTTTCTGAGGTCGAAGAATCTGCAATTGAATCTTCAGCCCTGAAAGAGGCAGATGTAATCTGGAGAAGAAGAATTTAAGAGGAGGAGAGAATGGAGGAAGAGGAGAAGCCAATACAACATTGTCGTCAAAAGAGGGAGACATGTCTGTTGCAGAAAGATTAGGGTCAGAAATGGCGACCCTTACCCGGTAATCCATTACCCAAATTTGCCTACAAATTAGCGTTTTACAAGAAGTGAGTATTGTTTCAGTACTTATAAGTGTGATTTTCATCTTAAATGAGTAACTCCATTGTATTGGATGCCATTTTGCACTCGTGAAATGGCCCTTGTTGTTCGTTTGAGCTAAAATTAACCTCCGTTCATTCATTGATATGTGCGGTTTCAATGCATTAAGTGAATATTGCAGTCCCATTCGTAGGCATTGGCGTAAGTACGTAAGCAATGTGGTAAAAATAAGTAAATGTTATGATTGAGTTGTATCCTTGATTTCTGCTCCAGAGTGAAAGGAAGATCATCATCATTGTCGTATTAATTATGCCAGAAGAAATTTCAAAGATTATTTTCAGTTTTTTAAATCTTTAAGTTAAACACTCGGAGTTTGTCGTGTCAAGTGAAGTGATCATGCCATGCCCATGCCATGGCATGGCATGGCAGGTGACTGGTGCAGCAGAAGTTTCAATTCAATGGGGGCAGTCTGCTGTTGAGGGTTGTAACTTTTTCTAAATGTCGAGTGACACTTCCTAACTATATTTCTTATATTGAGGCGCTAACCAATCAATACTGAATGTTCGCACTTATTACAAATTTGTTTAATTTCTTAATGTAAATTTAATTGTGAAGGAAAGAAAAGAAATATAGTGTTCTAAAATTTCTTTGACTGCTATACAAGTACAAGGATAAAGGAATTGGAGAACAGTATGACTGAAAATGCAGCAAATTAAAATAAAGAGATAATCATAAGATGGAGTTTTAGGAGGAAAATACTATCAAGAAACTGGGAGAGAAGGTGATGAAAACAAAGTGAAATTCTTCAGAGAAAGTTAGATTAGAAAAAAGTCCCAATTTGAATGAGAGGAATCTCCCAAATGATGGAAAGTAAAGGATATTGCTCTTCCGATCCCAGCACTGATTGTAAAAGAGAATTCTATTTTATCTTTCTTTTGTTTTCCTTGTTTTCTCCTTGTTCCCCTTCTTCTTTCTCGTCTTCTTCTTCTCCTTCACCACTTCTTCATCTTTGCCTTCTTCTTTTTCTTCTTTTTTTTCTTCTTAATTTCCTTCTTCTTTTCCTTATTCTCCCATCCTCCTTTGTTTATTCTCACCCCTCTTCCTTCTTCTTCATCTTCTTCTATTACTTAGTAGTCCTTCGTCTGTCATCTTTTTCATCTTCTCCTTCTTCCTTCTCTTCTCAGCTAAAAATACAAACGTTACAAAAATTTCTAAACACCACTTTCAAGCTTGCAAATAATAGAATATTCACTTTTGCCAGTTTTGTTATCATTTTTATTTTTATGTAGAAAGTTATTTGATTTCTACTTCCTTGCCCTCTTGTACCTCATCCATCATTTCTCCCCCTTGTTCCTCTTCTCCTTTATTACGTCTTCCTCCTTTAACTTTTTCACTTTCTTTTTCATCTTCACTGCCTAGCTCCTTGTCTCATCCTTGCCTCCTTTTTAATCCTCCTTCTTCTCCCTCTTCTCCTTCTTGCATCCTTTTCTTTATCATTTTCCCCCTTCTCCTACTCCTTCCTCTTCTCTTTCCTTTTCTTGTTTTTCTTCTTCTTCTTCTTCCTTTTTTCTTCTTCAAATTCTCCTTCTTCTCCTCCTCCGTCCTTTGCTCCTTCCCGCCTCCTCTACCTTTATCTTCATCATCATCCTCTTCTACTCTTTCTCCATCTTTATCATTTCCTCCTCCTTTCCCTCTTGCCAAATTATTGAATGTTTCCATAATTCTATAGATTTTGCAGCCTCCCAAGCTTTGCAATGTAGAAATCTCATTTTAGTTCATTATTACCATTGTTATTGTCTTTATTCGTCTTTTCTTCTTTTCAGGTTTTCTTGTCTGGCTCCATGATGGCCAGCAAGCGCCGGCTTCAGATGACACCCTCTCGTCTGGACCAAGATCCAGATTATGAGGTTGTAAATACTCCTACAGCAGCTAAACGACAGCGGGTGCAGGAGGAAGATGGTAAATGAAGTAGCAGAGCTGCCAACCAAAATCTGTATTTTCCTTCCCTTTCGTTTTCTTATGGAGTACTTTATTAGTGATACATTGTTATGTCCACAATACCACCTCTTTGTACCCTTGAATCAATGGTATCAGCTGGAAAGCATCTGGAAGCTATTTATAAGATTGAGAGGTATGACATTTTGTAACAGCAAAACATTCATTTGATTCACACCCTAAATCAATAAAAAATTTATGCCGGTGGACGATAAAGCGTTTTCGCGGAGAAACAGGTGTGTTGGATTATATTATTCTTCTCTTGTAAATTGATCTTGAATATCTATTCATTTGAACACTCCCTTGCTATGTGTAATAGAGTTGAAATGTGGAAAGGAATCCGTACTGGTTGGCAGCTCTGAAGTAGACTTTGAAACTTTCCCTGGGGATTTTTTGTATTAATCAGATGATTAAAATTCTATTGAAGAGAATTCTATATGAGAGAAGCCTAAGTTTTCTTGGATATGTTTTCGTTGAATATTTAATAACATTTTTATACTATTTTTCATGCTGTCCATTATGGCTATTATGTACTTTCAAATGCTTTAAGTTGTTCTTTAATGCACTCAGACCCGTTTTCTTGGAATAGACGCTTGCAACCTCAATTTGGGGAATAAATTTAATTTTCACCTTTGATTAGCAGTTGTAGACATTGAGGAAACATTTTCAATTCTTTACTGAACAGTTCTATCAGAAAATGTTGCTACACAAAATACATTTTGTATAGCAATCCTGCTAAAATGCATAGCAAATTGCCATGGGATACCAGGAAAATTATTTCCCTCTATTTTTTGTTGACAACATTATATTGAAGTTTTTCACATATAGCATTTGACTAATGTGTAAATAACTACCTGTATTGTATCACATATAAGAGCTACATAAGAGGCCACCTTTGTAAAAGCCCACTCACACCTTTGTGTTTTTAGCCTGCACCGGCCAAGCGCATACATGTAGTATACGCTGATCAGATTGTGGACTTACGTTCAGCGGCGCTCAAGGAGCGTTCAATGAATGTCAGTCGACTGTATGACCTGCGTCTTTGTGCATCTAGGGAGTGTTTTTAATTGTCAAAAACGCTGGTGCTGATGCAGGCTAAAAATGCAAAGGTGTGAGCTGGCCTTAACATTTGTAATAGTAACTTACAGTATATCATGTCACATAATTTCACCCCGCACCTTCTTCCGTTTGTTTACAGCTAAAGACCAGACAGTGCGTCGAATGCAAGTCGTCATCAAGAAACAATTCAACATCGCTCTCTTAGACAAAGAGAAGGAGATTGAGCTCGTGGATGAGGTAAGCCTGACATAGCAATATTGTAAACTGCTATTCAAATGTTTTGGGATATTGATAAGTTCTCTGATCATGCCCTACACCAGCTGTCAATTATGTGAGGCAATTCGCCAGGTCACATTAATTGAATGCAAAGTTGAAGTTCTTAAGGGAATTTGGTGGCAATCTAATTTGGACTAAACTGTGTAATGAAACGTTTTTTCACTAGCTATGATATAAAAGATGTCAAGAGAAATTCATTGCAATTCTTTTGCATGTAGAGTGGACATGTTTCCTTTATCACCACATTTTTGTTCATTGAATTCTTACAGAGATTCTGATGAAGGGCATCTTTCTATTGAAGACGAAGCAAAAGTGAACTATAGAAAATTTAAAAAAATACCCCTTGACAATCAAAGAGGGCACCCATGACATTTGCCTTGGGAAAAGTTCATTGCAATGTTACTTGTATGTACAGATGTTTCCCTTATAACCACATATTTTGTTCATTTCATTCTCACATAGAGATTACAGAAGGCCCGCATCCAACTAGACAAGCTGAGAGCATGTATCGTTGCAAGGTATTATGGGAAAGCTGGCTTCTCGAATGCTTCAGGCGAGGTAAGCACATTTTCTAACAAATTAGCCCGTTGGGTACTGGAACTGGGAGGCCCAAGGCCCAAGGTCTACTAGTATTGGATATAAGAATGCAATAGTCTATGGGTTAATAAAGAGCAACATTGAGTGCTCAAATTATAGAATAATAATCCTGATAATGCGTACCTGAATTGACTATATTAACAACATAACATAACATTATCATCAACAGTTGTACAATAATACAAAATGAATAAGTTCTTCTCAGTGGTACTCAGTTTGGCCACCTAACATGGCTTGCTCTAAATTTTTAGGTGGTCCAGCAGAATTTTAAGTGTGGGCAGTGGCACCCGCGCCACCGTTAGCTTGAGTCCTGATATACCGTAGATAACTGAATTAATGAAAAAGCAGATACAGTGTCATATTACAGGGTTGAAATCACTAGTGCACATTTGCACAACGATCATAAAAAACAAGAGGTAAGAAAAGAACAACATCAAAAGGGTTATACAGGCTCATCTCAGGGGTTTGATCTTCAATGATTTTATTATGGGAACATCTCTCAGACAAATTGACCAATAAGATACTGAATCCCTGAAATGACAGCTCACCAAGTGATAAATATTTATACATCTCTTTCATCATCACAGAAGAGCAAACAGAAGCTAGACCTGAGCCACCCGGCCATCCAGCGAGCCCTTGGCCAACCATCCCAATCCCATAGTCCCCCTCCAACCCTCCACATCGGGGAGGGGGACATCAGCCTCTCCCGGCCCTCCAGCAGGGGTATGGTCGATGGTAAGGGGGACGGGATGCCCCCTTTGATGTTGGAGAGTGGAAGGTCGACGCCCCTCGGTGAGATTCTTGGTCGTAGCGAGGCTTTTTTAGAGTCGGAGAGGAGCAGCCCACTCCCTAGCGTCAAAGGCCCCAGGAATACTGGGGAGGTGAGTGCAATGTCTATATTGAAGTATAATTTATTGAGAACGAAAGACTCAAAGACGACTTGAAAAAAATGACCCATTTCAGTTCTTGTGCTTAATAATAATGACTAATAATCTTGTCAGTCTTCAGCAAAAGAAGTGATACCAGGCGTTCTTAAAGTCTTTCGTTACTCAGTGAAACACCAACCAGAACTGCCTTTATTTTTTATGAGGGTGCTTTTATTTTTAATCCCCGGTCCCATCGTCTCTCGGATCACCCCCAATTTAATATAATGGTTTTCAGCATGGTTGAGTTATCAGTGACCTGATTAACTGCCCCTGAACAGAGGACCCAACTAGACTAAGAATTGTGAAGAATCGAAATGATAGGAGTGGTATCTATAGCTGCAGCTTTAGATTAAGTCTTGTAGTGAAGGTAACACTAGTTCCAAACAATTTTCTTCCAAGATTGGCATGGTGTTCTCATGCACCAGCCTTTAACCTAATCTGTTAAAGGCGAAACAACCCCTGGAATTATCATGCTCTCATTGAACGAACAACTCTTTATTCACTCTGTGTACAAAATGTCACAATTTCTTCTTTTTATCCTTAAGTCAACAAAATGTTGGTTTTCGGCTTGAGTTTAGCATGCCTTTATCTATTTGTCATCTATTTTGAAAAGAATCATGTTGAGCCTTTGCCCTAAATTTTACATTAATCCATTTTTAAAAATTCTATGTACAAAGTGAATAAGGAGTTGTCTGACATGACGTTACAGATTCCATCGATATTGCCGTTCGCATGATGCCCATCAGCCGCAGTGATCGTTGTATCTCTGTGAATTTGAAAATTCATAACTTTGGAACAGATTGTCCGATTTTGCTCAAATTTTCACTGTTTGTTTATTTTATTTTTCTCCATTCAATGAGAACATGACAATTCCAGATGAAGAGGCTCTATTCAACGAAGTCAACAGTTCAGCTGAATAGAGCCACTTATTACCGTCAAATGCAAAAGATTGTTTTATTGGTAGAATTGCTATTTGAGTTGTACAACACCTCAGAAGTTGGCAAAATATGAATATAACAGGAAGGATTTGTACTGCAATATTTTTGACAGAAACAGTATTATGGGACCCTTATTTTTCTCTTCCCAGCAGCATACTATCTAGGCAGCTTAGAGAAGTTCATATTTCTCTTAAAAAAGGGTGTGAACGATATCGGTATGTGTTCACAGCATGAGCACTTTGCTTTTTTTGCTTGCGCGAGCATAGTGATTCTACAAAATTGAATCTCATGAGACATCACAGCTGTGCAACGTGACATTTAAGAGGGTACGTATGGTGCGAAATTAATGATCACACCCTGTGTGATTGTGCTCACTAAGTTTAGAATTAAATATCAAATACAGAATGTTCATATTCCTATTTTTGCAAAGTCTGTGTACTGAGAAAAAATAAATGGATGCTATTTGTATAGCGCACATACCCACTCTGTGGAGTGCTCAAGGCACTTTGCATTATTATTACCTGGCTTTAGCCCCGCGTACACCAGTGCACTTGGCATTTTAAGGAATAAACATTCCTGCCAGGTAGCCATTCACCTCACCAGGATTGAGTGCAGCACAATGTGGACGAAAATCTTGCTGTTCAGGAAATTAGCGCCATGGGTGGGATTCGAACCTGCGACCCTCTGGTTCAAATGAGAGAGTCAGAACCACTACACCACTGTGCCTCTTGCAAATCATATTTATTAATATGGGCTATATTAGCGTCTGGTAAGATGGTAAGCACACCAATTATTGATGGATAACCAGCCTTAAAGAAAAAGATGGATGACTGAATTGCCAACCTGTGCAACAAAGTCTGTGTATTTATCATTTGACCACCATATCTCCTGAAACCTATACAGTTCAAGTCAGAATTCCTTGCTTCCACGTTATCAATATATATCTCAGTACAGTGGGATCACAGTTTGATCATTTGACCTAATGGACATATCTACTGTTGTTAGCTTTTATATTGATAACAGGTCGCAAAGAATTATGATTTGCTCTGTACAAAATGAGGACTTTGTATCTTCTACTTTGTATGAAAAAGTACCCGATCACTTGGGCACGCTGATGGTCCTGTGGTTTTGACATGGGTCTTGTCACTCAGAGGTGGCAGGTTTGAATCTAGTCTGAGTGCTGTGAGTCTTTTTCTTCAAATATCTGGATAAATTGTGTGTGTATACCAAAGAGAATATAGTTATATCACAAATCAAATGATTATATCGGCAAGTTCAAATGGTGTTTATTTATGACATAGGATAGGGTCATCAGTTTTTTTTTAATTATACTTTCATGGAACTCTCCCGTAATGCTCTTTTTCTTTTTTTCAATTTTGTTCAGGATACTTTTGGAGTGGGCCCTCCTCTGAACAATCTAAAACCATCAGTGAGTCAAGCGGATGCAGTTGAAGGCTCGCGGTTTCATGTAAAAAAGCGCATCATTGTTGGAAACGTGTCAAAGTAAGTAATAGAAAGGAAGGGAGGCAAGGGGTAGTGGAGAAGGGAGGGAGGAAAGGAGAAAAGAAGGAAGCAAGCGAGGGAGGAGAGCGAGAAAAGGGAGACCCTGAACAACTTAAAACCACCAGTCAGTCAAACAAATGCAGCGTAAGCCCCGTGTTTCATGTCAAGAAACGCATTATAGTCTGTAATGTGTCAAAGGAAGTAATAATGATAGAGAGAGAAGGTTGGAGGGAGGGAAGCAGAGAGGAGGAGAGGGAGACCCTGAACATCGTTGATTTACCAGTGAGTCAAGCAGATGCGGTTGAGAGCTTGTGATTTCCTGTCAAGAAAAGTATCATATCTCAAAGTAAGTAATTAGGAGGGGGACTGAGGGAAGAAGATGGGTGTGAGAGAGAAGGAGCCAATGAGCAAGTTAAAACTATCAGTAAGTCAAGCGGATGCGGCTGAAGGCTCGCGGTTTCATGTTAAGAAGCGCATCATTGTCGGCAATGTCTCAAAGTAAGTAATGAGGAGAGGGAGAGAGAGTGCGGGGGATACTCAGAACAACTTAAAACCTTCAGTTAGTCAAGCGGATGCCATGGAAGGGTCATGGTTTCATTTTCATTTCGAGAAGCTTTTCATTGTCGGCTACGTAATGTAATGGGGAGGGAGGGAGGAGAAAAGAAAGAAGGGAGGAAGGAGACAGAGAGGGAGAGAGAGAGGGGAGGGGAGGATACCCTGAACAACTTAAGACTTCCAATGAGTCGAGCAGATACGGCGGAAAGCTCGCGGTTCCATGTAAAAAAACGCATCAAATGTGTAAGTAATATTAAAAATGAGGTAATAGGTTTTGGTTGGAAGTTGGGAGGGGGAGCGGGAGAGTGAAAAATCTTCAGTCAGTCAAGCAGAGCGGCGAAGGCTTGTAAAAAAACGCTTCATTGTCGGCAATGTTACAAAGTAAGTAATGAGGAGGACGGTAGAGGAAGGAAGGGAGATTGGGAGGAGAGAAATGAGTATCGATCGCTGAAGTGTCTCTTAACAACTTGTGAGTCAAGATGATGCTGTTGAAGGGAGGAAGAGTATCTAGGAGATAGAGGAAGCTTCATAACATCTTAAACTCTCCAGTGTTTCAAGCAGATGTGATTGATGGGGCATGGCGCCATGTCAAGAAGTGCATCATTATAGGTAAAGTGTCAAGTATTTAACTCTTTCACTACGGCGCGATGAAATACTGCGTATTGTACGGCCAGCCGCTGTCAGCGGCTTTCTGACGTCACTGTAAACAAACAAGGAGATACGGGGATCCACCAATGAAGCTTGCATATAATATACCATACGCTAATCTGCATGACCTCTGACCTTGTTTCGATCCAGTGAGAGCGGTTTTCCGTCTGAACACAAAGTAAAAACTTCCAACGCTTTCTCTATGTATTCTGTATTTTCCCCCTAATTTCCTGCACTTTATTCCGTACAGATATAGGGAAATTTAGAAACTGAAATTTTTGTAGCGAAAGAGTTAAGAAAGATGGGGGTGGGAGATGGAATGGGAGAATGGTAAGAGGAAAAGAGGAAGGAGAGAATGAGTAGGGAGGGGAAGTCTTTTAACATCTTAAAACCCATTGTGAACCAAGAAGACAGGGTTAGGCAAAACTGAAATTGAAAATTCATTAGAAGTAGAGCAGTGACAGCTATTGCCTGCTTCATAGATTCGTAATGGAATCATCCCACTCTTGAGACCATCAGGACATCACACGCAATCCGTTAACCTGGAAGTGGAAGATTCATATCTGTGCCCCAGCCTTGCAAATTATCATCAATCAATACACTGAATTTTATCCAACAGATATCTACCCCCTGGCCATCGGGAAGATAGTGATCCGTCAACGCACAAGTGGATGGTGTATGTTAGAGGTCCGCCTGAGGAGCCGCGCATTCATCATTTTGTAGAGAAGGTTTGGTTCTTTCTCCACCCAAGCTACAGGCCTAATGATCTCCTGGAAGTGAAGTGAGTATTGTTGAAAATATGATGAAATACATATGAGGTTTATATCCTTCTAAGATTGCATTTCAATTCCGATAAAGAGTGGATAATATATTATGAGCTTGACAATTAATGTCATTATGTTTAGTAAAATGTTGGTTATTGTTACGTCAGACTTTATTCTTCAAACCTATTTTTGATTACATTTAAATAATATAGGACATTTATACAAAATTATACTTCGAAGAAGCTATGTAGGAACAGTACAATAGTACAACATTAGCCTTGCTCTCATACTGTAAGAAAAAAAATCATAATGCAGAATCTGCATTAGAAATGCAGATTTATTTATCATATGCTGTGTTTGTGGCATTGTGCACATACACGTTCTTTTTTATCGAAATAGGGTCAGTCTCATTTACATTTGATATATTTTGCATGGTAGAATGTGATAGAATGACAGTACCTTAGGCATACACATGTTTTGTTAAAATAGGGTCAGTCTCATTTATATTTTGTTACATTTTGTCACGTTTTGCATGGGAGAATGTGATAAAATGTCTGTAACTTACAAGTATCTTAC
>BQKZ01003577.1:46835-65432 GCA_036244855.1 Temnopleurus reevesii
TAGCACTTTTTCTGGTCCCACGCGTTACTGGAGAATAAATTAGCATAAATTAATTATGGAATGACTATGTTTCATTATTTTTGTTGTTTTGTGTGAAGATACCTACTATCTAACAGAAACAATTCAATAATGAAACTTTCATCACTAACTGTAAGATAAAGAGGTTAATATACTTGTGATGTCCCACGCGTTACTGGTACAAAATAGCTTGGACTTGCCCTTTCAAAAGAGGTTTATCAACATCAATCATAAATTATTCATTTGTCATTGAATTTGTGTAAAAAAAGTGTGAAAATATCTATCAAGAAATTGTACTTGCTTCACGTTTGTTTTTCATTATTTTTAATGTTTTCTTGTGGAGCATGATTTTAGATTTTAGAGGGAAAAATATTGAGAAGATTGACCTTTGAAAAGAGATATTTATGAAGCAGCTATTGATAACCCAAGTGTTTTGTTCATTTACATTATGTTTCTGAATTGGCTTACATGTACAGACAATATGGAAATGGTTTATATGACCCCATGGCAACATGATAATTGTGCTTTTGACAAAAATACTTACATTAACATAAATGCACATCAGACAAATGAGAAAATATCTAGAGATATTGATTTCCAGTGGTATTGTTTGTGCTGTGGCAGTATGATTATAATTTTGAACAGGATATATTTAAAAAAAAATTGATATCAATAAGAGCTAAGGAGAGCAAGGGATGTGTTTTTTCTACTCCATAAATTACATGTAGCTTTTTACAGAGTTGTTATTTGTCCATTTCATCTTTCATTTTAGATTTTAATTTCTAAAACTTTTCATTTCATTCATGGCACAGATTGTTTTCCATCAATTGGCAGAAATGCACAGTACAAAACGAGAGAACTTCACTTGTATTTTAAAGAGGTGTATGATAATTGTTTTGTTTTTGTACTCCAAACAATTTGCCTTAGATTGAAGGCTACCTTTGGAAATGGTGAGAAAACGGTTTCTCATGTTTGCGTTTTTTGTTTGCTTGTTAATAAAAATGTATCTTGATGGGTCTGATTTGATACATTAATTGCACATGAGTTTCAGGATTGGAAACATTCATCGTTTATAAGATGAATTAGACTCACACATTTATGTAGAGATAGATCTCTAAGTAGCTAACCATTGTAAAAACATTTTAAATTCTTCCTTTCTTAAATTAGAGCTTAATTAGTCATACAAATAATGATAATGATGATATTTTGCACAGGTCCACCTTACAGTGCTCATGACATTTTAGAATCAAAGACAAACAAAGAAGCAGTGAAAACATGAAGAAGATAAAGTAACAAACATTATTGGAGAATCTCCTCTATAACAGGTACTAACATATTTTATGTCCTTATTCTTTTATTTGGTAAATGAAAATTTTGCCATTAAAGTAGGCAGAAAGATACAATTTCAATTCAAAATACGTTTATCAATTGAGGTAAAGTCCAAATCTGACCTAACCTTATTTAAGCATACTAGATACATCGCCTCTCAAACAATGTCCTTTATCCTGCATTAACTTATTGCTGTAATTAACTTGTAGCGTACCGATTATGCAAATAGTCGCTATCAGACAACTGGCCCTGGAGTACGTCTGCCAACATCTAAAGTCCCGGTCACATAGGGCCCAAGGAAGCAAAAAGATTCAACAGCTACAGGGTAACTGTGAACTGACAAAGAGTAGTATTGAATCATGATGCTTCCAGGGCCCTATGTGACCGGGGCCTTAGAGTGCAAATACAAATAGGGGAAAACCTACTTGTACTATAGTTGTTATGTACATTTGTCTCGTTCTGAAACGATGACAGGATACTTTGATACTTGAGAGTCTGTATTGGGTATAATCAATAGGAAATGTACAAAGTATAGTAGAAATAGACCAACCTTGGACAATGTAGGGAATGTTTGCGTTCACATTTTCATATGCTTAAAAATGGGTAGAGTACATTTTAAGTCACCAGACCTCAGTTTTAAAAATGTACGCATCTGAAAAAAAGAGAAGTAAATATCGTTGAAAAAATATCTTCATTATGTTGGACATCATTTAGATGAAAGTTATGAATTCATTTTTTGGGCTTGCTTGTAAAATATTTGTTATACATGTAGTTGAAAGAAGATTGAAACACAAATGATCCCACTCCAAAAAGACCGTTCTTTTTACAAAAGAAGGGTGCTTGTTACATACATGTGTGTGTTTGTCAAAATTCACAGAAAGATCCAGTTTGTTTGGTTTAATTGGGAAAAAAAATTTCCTTCGACAAAAGGTGAATGTTACAGTATATCAAAGTAAACTCATTGTACAAGTTTAATGTCTAATGAGATATGTTTTGGCCTGTTATGTAATGTTTCATACAGTCGACATTAGATTTAGAAGTCAAAGTATTGTTGAGACCTCTGCACTACAAGGCATGACTAGGCATTATAAGCGTCAGTTCACCTGGACATTAGTTTTTCTCAGCAAACTAAACAAACACAGGGAAGTATTTACTGAAGGAACTGAGTCTCAAACATTTCAAAAGCGAGTAACGACTTCTCTCGCACAATAAGAATACATTTGCAGACACTCTCAATTGCCTCTTTTCTATTTTCATCCAAACAATAGGGAGGCATGTATCAAATTCTGAAGAGTTGTGTGTGCTGAAGGGGGAAAGGGTGACAAAAAGGCCAGCCGCAACACAAAACCCAGCTCCGACTTTTTGAAAGGGTTGCATCCTATTCTGTTCTATTCTTATTTTAGAAGTTGGTCAACACAGCCCTTTGGGGAGGAGCGGATTAGTCTCTATTCCAAGACACTTTTTGGACACTTGACTACAAAGTCATGATGACTTGAGACAAGCCTAGAGGTGGATTACTCCTTGTTGTGGCTTGGTGTTCCCATGGTAACTAGATTGAATACATGTAGGATTGTACATGTATGAATTGATTGCTTCTTTTCAAGGCTTTGCATTTTGTTTCTATTAATATTTTTTTATCATACAAATTGCATTATTGCAAATGTCAGTCTGCAATAGATAAATGACGAGTGTGGGAAATTGGTTAAATTGGTTTCTCATGTAAACAATTTGTCAGTTTTTCACACATTATTGATGCAAATGTTGCATACATTTGAAAAAAAATATGAAAAAAATAATTTGTATAGATCCTGGGAAAATTTCAAACTTCAACATGTAAAGCTTCCAAATGTTTTGATCCAAGTAAATTTAGATTGTTTAGGTGTAAAATGGTTGAAAGATGATTCTTTTGCAATCATGAGAAAAGTTTCAATACAATACAATAATGAAATAATCATGCGATTTGTTGTTTTCCTATTAGGGAAAAGAAGACATTACAAGCTTCTATCAACCTTACACAGTCTTGATAACTATCTGTGTGATTGAGGCCAGTTGTTGTGTAAAATGTTACTGTCTGCTCTTTTTTCATTCTTCTGCCAAAATGTCTGTTAGATTCTGTCCCATAAGTAGTGAAACCTGCTGAAATAAATTCTACTGACGAAAATACAATAAGCACACTACAGTGTACATCCTAGATGTTGGATTATGCCCTATCAGTAGGGTAGCCTTTCTTCATATGGCTTTTCTGTCATTTAAAAGGCTTCTGATCAAAGTTTTGTTGGGTAAACATCCAGGGGACCGTGAGGATTATTCTTTAGTCTGGGGAATCCTTAGAAAAACTTAGGGCAAGGAGCTTTGTGAGTTCTACTTAATCCTAACTAGGCCAGGCCAATTTGGAAGTTCTCATAGCCGGGGAGGGGCCTTCTGTTCTCGGCCGTCGATCGCGCTAACACCCCGAAAATTTGCACGCGAGTAGAGTATTATGTAAATTACAAATTTGCCTTATCAGATATATAAAAAAAATACACTCTTTATTTTAATTAATTAATTATGTTAATTCATGCATGAAAATACATTTTGTGCTCTAAATCATAAAGTACGGGCAATAGAAAGCTAATTCTTGGTATAGGTATTCCTGGTATCATATCAAACAATTCCACATTAAAAAAATTGCACTGACACATTTCATTTCTTATGTTTTTCATTGTTTTTCAAATTTTCAAACCCTAGCTCTAAGGTTAAAATTAGATCTGTAGGCCCTGCTCATCATTTTTGTAATCACAGAATAATTTATAAACAAGTGGATGCGTGCAAGTTGGCTAGATACGAGGGAGATGGTTTTTTTTATATTTTAGAAATAGCAAAGTTATTTCAAAGAAAATCTCTGACAACCATACATTTAAAATCATCATCTAGACTGATAATATTGAGTCGTTACTTGGGATAGCCACTTCATTATTTGGATGTATTCCAGTGCCACTTTGGAAAAAAAGGGTTAGTTGGTTGTAAAAAGTTATTTTGTTATTTGTTCTTTTAACACCATTTACCTTACTGATGAAGAAAATACGACTTAAAAGCCAAAGAGCATCTAAAAATGTCTTTTAAGGTCTCGTTAAAAAGGGAAACCTTCGACAGGTAGGACAGGGTTGTTCGAAATAAAACAATATGGGGTAGGGGTGGTTGCCTGTTGGTCTGTTGCATTTTGATACCCAATTTGTATACAAAATGTAAGTGCGTTTTGGAGCCCTTCAGCTAGCGCAAGCAAGGGTTTTATTGCACATCTGAATAAGAAGATTACTACCCATTGTGGCACTGATAACTTGGGCATACTGATACCTTACATTTGTAAAGGGATTCAGTGATTTAACAACCTAATCACCTCTTGGAATGTGGAAAGTACATTGTTTGCCAAAAAACAAATTAACAGGTACTATTTTGGACTTAAGGATGTCCATTATGGTCAAAGAACTAACAAATTATCTTCTTAATGGGTGGCTTATCTGGAAGCAGTTCCTCGTTGGCAACAACATTATCGTTAGGTCAAAGAAANGCAATGCTGCTGAAGTTTATAAGAATTCTTTTCAGCCCAGAATGATGAATGGTTGTTGACTACTGGTATCAATGGACATTTCAAAACATTGTCCATGTACAATAGATCTGCAGCCTTTTGTTATGCACACACAATTGTGGTATAGCAGTTTCAAGTTCTGGGCCACTTTTGTGGCCCTTCGCAGTTTATGGGTTAAGTACGGTGTTTGGTGTTGTTGTTGGTGTTGAGAGAGCCAAACGACCTGTAAACCGAGCTCCAACACCATTGTCCGGTTTACAGAAGCGATACGAAAGCCGTACCGATCGCTCAACACCAGCCTCCACACCGAGTGACGTCATGCGCGCTGGCACAAAGTCTCGCGAAAAGCTCGACGACGAAATAATTTTCGATCCAATATTCTCAAATTAATGTATTTCAAATCATACCAATAGTGTAATCATTTTTAGAATCTAGAAATTGATTGCCTTCCAACATGAAGTATGTGGTTTTAGTTTTTATAAGCAATTTTCTCTGTAAAGTGAATTTAACCACCGACATGTCACGAGCTATCGTAGCAAAACTGCTCCTGTTCTGCGAGTCGAAAACAAATGCATGATTTCAACACCAACACCAACACCGAGCTTGAAGTTGCAATTTTCCCAATACCTACATGTAAGGGTTTGTGTTTGAGAATGGGGAAATTGCACGTAAATCGTCAACACCGACCGTGATCCTCGGTTCAGCAGACGACATTCAACACTAGCAATCAACACGAACGACCAGAAATACGTCAGAATCTTGCGAGGTCAACCCCAACACCGACAGACTTCAAGTTTGGTGTTGAGGTTGGTGTTGGTGTTGGTGTTGCTGCAACACTAACACCAGCGTTCAACACCATATTTGAAGTCACCCACTGATAGTTATATTTTGTTGTGATTTTTCAATTGTGGTGAATAGCAAAAAAAAAGTTCAGGTTAGGGCATTTTTAGAAGGTCAGTCAGTTGAGGGAATCCAAACACTTTTCTTTCTTTTTTTGGTGGGGGCCTTATACAGCTTGCACTGTAGAGGTTTCAACAGTCATTGCCTCAATCTGCTTCATTACTCCTTTTTGTATTCTGAGTGCCAGAAGGGCATCACCACCTGAAAACTTTCCTCCTTCATCATCACTTCTTTACATGTACATGTAGGTATAACTGGAGGCTGATATTGCAAGTTGAATAAAGCTGTCAATAGCATCATTATTACAAGATGCATTCTGAAGGCTTCTCTGGTCCATCTATAGTTTGACTGGAATCATCTGATAATATGAAATGACTCAAGAACATTGTTCAAAAACTTCTCAACTGCCAGGTCTTTTTAATATAGTTGATGGTGTGGTTGGTTGGTTGGTTGTTGTGTTTTTTGGCGACTTTCCATCCGTGGGATGATTTCCGCCAGGCAATAAACTAACCTTTTAAAATAGTAGGCCCGTATTCCGATAGCGAGATTTAACTTAACCCGGGACTAAGTCATTGTTATTTAGACCCGGGCTATTCAAAAGTTAAACCAAGAGTCTAAAGAACAATGACTTAGACCTGGGTTTTTAATATTAAAGCTAAACCTCGCTATCGGAATACGGGCCATTGGGTTTAAAATCAATGTTTAGTGAGCAAAGCTTACATTAAAAATGTGACCTCGCCTCTCGACTCATAGTTGCAGGAATAATACTGTGTCTATGGCACTCTTTTTTTCAATTTTCATAGATAACTTTGTAGTGGCTTTAACTAGCTCTTCCTTCTTTTGTTTGTTTTTTTTTTCTTCTGATAAACCTGAATGTCAGCACATACATGTAGGCCTACATCTTGATTTGATTTTTTACATAACAAAATCATCTGTGACAATGTTAAAAAAAGTTGTTTGGCTGTACCAGGAGTGGCCTTGGTATTAAAGCAGGTTAGGTTGTTACAAGAGAGGGGGGTTTCCCTAATATTTGAGATGAATAAGATAAAATAAGATAAGGAAAGGTATAAAATAAGAATTAACAAAAGATCCAAATTGGGGGCTGCAAAAGTAGAAGAAAAGGTTTAAATTCCAGAGTTTTGGTCTTTCTGGTTTTTTAATCCTATTTCTACTTGTCGCAAACTTCCAAGGGAATTAGAATAAGTACAAAGAATAAGAATAAAATGATGAATTTAAATCTAGATAAAAGAATGATGATTAAATGATATAAGGGCTATTAAGTCTTTTTTTTCGTTACGGTGGCACCGAAACATTTCTCTAACCGCTCATAAATTAACTCTTCCGAATTCTCTTCTGGCAAATCTCGACCAGAAATCCAAAAATTCTCAAAATACAAATTCGAAATGATAAAAAATTAGAGTATAAACAGGCGTAAATATTCAGAATTGAATGAGAAACGCCTTTAAAACTAAATTCATCATCATCACAATTTTTTTTAATGGTTATTTTTATACTTTATAAAGGGTTCCATTGATCAATAGTGTTCTGCCACCAGCCCACACTGCTTGAGGCCTTGTATAAGTATCATCAAAATTTATGTTCAAAAGTATCAGTGCCCCAGCAAATGACAGTGACATCATCACTTCTAGAATATTACTCTACCCAACGTACTCCTTTGACTTCTCTTTGGTTGAATACATTGACATCATCACTTCAATTGTTACTCTATGGGGCATACACCTTTGACTTCTCTCTGGTTGAATACATTGACATCATCACTTCNCCTCGTTGGCAACAACATTATCGTTAGGTCAAAGAATGAAACTTGTTTGGATGCCCTCGAACGCCATTTAACAAAAAAGTGTTGGTTGGTTGGAAAGTTGTTTTCTGAATAATTTGTTTTATTTTTTTAAACACAATTTAGATAATCTATGGGAAAAATATGGCTTTAAGTGAATGAAAAGCTAAAGAGCATCAAAAAATATATTTGCACATTTGCAGGTCATATTTCACATCACATGGACACGACCAGCTGAGATGGAGACCATCATCGTCATTTTTTACTTAACCCCTAAACTGCTGAACATTTTTCACGATGGAGTAAACTTCTGAAAAAAATCGATCACTTTGATCTTTATTTTCATCATAATTTTTGGTGGTATAATGCTGGAATTTCAACAACTTAAATTTAAGAAGTGTACAATATTTAGGTAATAGCTATTGCAATTTTTAGTGAACAACCTGTCTTTTAAATAATGCTTTGAATATGTAATTAGGGTCCAAATCAAAGTAAAAATAAAAACCCTGTATTTAAGCTCTGTGTGTATCAATAATGAGTAAGGAAGAATTTGACCCATGCCTGAATATATCTTTCCATTGTGCAATGCTGCTGAAGTTTATAAGAATTCTTTTCAGCCCAGAATGATGAATGGTTGTTGACTACTGGTATCAATGGACATTTCAAAACATTGTCCATGTACAATAGATCTGCAGCCTTTTGTTATGCACACACAATTGTGGTATAGCAGTTTCAAGTTCTGGGCCACTTTTGTGGCCCTTCGCAGTTTATGGGTTAAGTACGGTGTTTGGTGTTGTTGTTGGTGTTGAGAGAGCCAAACGACCTGTAAACCGAGCTCCAACACCATTGTCCGGTTTACAGAAGCGATACGAAAGCCGTACCGATCGCTCAACACCAGCCTCCACACCGAGTGACGTCATGCGCGCTGGCACAAAGTCTCGCGAAAAGCTCGACGACGAAATAATTTTCGATCCAATATTCTCAAATTAATGTATTTCAAATCATACCAATAGTGTAATCATTTTTAGAATCTAGAAATTGATTGCCTTCCAACATGAAGTATGTGGTTTTAGTTTTTATAAGCAATTTTCTCTGTAAAGTGAATTTAACCACCGACATGTCACGAGCTATCGTAGCAAAACTGCTCCTGTTCTGCGAGTCGAAAACAAATGCATGATTTCAACACCAACACCAACACCGAGCTTGAAGTTGCAATTTTCCCAATACCTACATGTAAGGGTTTGTGTTTGAGAATGGGGAAATTGCACGTAAATCGTCAACACCGACCGTGATCCTCGGTTCAGCAGACGACATTCAACACTAGCAATCAACACGAACGACCAGAAATACGTCAGAATCTTGCGAGGTCAACCCCAACACCGACAGACTTCAAGTTTGGTGTTGAGGTTGGTGTTGGTGTTGGTGTTGCTGCAACACTAACACCAGCGTTCAACACCATATTTGAAGTCACCCACTGATAGTTATATTTTGTTGTGATTTTTCAATTGTGGTGAATAGCAAAAAAAAAGTTCAGGTTAGGGCATTTTTAGAAGGTCAGTCAGTTGAGGGAATCCAAACACTTTTCTTTCTTTTTTTGGTGGGGGCCTTATACAGCTTGCACTGTAGAGGTTTCAACAGTCATTGCCTCAATCTGCTTCATTACTCCTTTTTGTATTCTGAGTGCCAGAAGGGCATCACCACCTGAAAACTTTCCTCCTTCATCATCACTTCTTTACATGTACATGTAGGTATAACTGGAGGCTGATATTGCAAGTTGAATAAAGCTGTCAATAGCATCATCATTACAAATGCACTCTGAAGGCTTCTCTGGTCCATCTATAGTTTGACTGGAATCATCTGATAATATGAAATGACTCAAGAACATTGTTCAAAAACTTCTCAACTGCCAGGTCTTTTTAATATAGTTGATGGTGTGGTTGGTTGGTTGGTTGTTGTGTTTTTTGGCGACTTTCCATCCGTGGGATGATTTCCGCCAGGCAATAAACTAACCTTTTAAAATAGTAGGCCCGTATTCCGATAGCGAGATTTAACTTAACCCGGGACTAAGTCATTGTTATTTAGACCCGGGCTATTCAAAAGTTAAACCAAGAGTCTAAAGAACAATGACTTAGACCTGGGTTTTTAATATTAAAGCTAAACCTCGCTATCGGAATACGGGCCATTGGGTTTAAAATCAATGTTTAGTGAGCAAAGCTTACATTAAAAATGTGACCTCGCCTCTCGACTCATAGTTGCAGGAATAATACTGTGTCTATGGCACTCTTTTTTTCAATTTTCATAGATAACTTTGTAGTGGCTTTAACTAGCTCTTCCTTCTTTTGTTTGTTTTTNTTGAATACATTGACATCATCACTTAGAATATTACTCTACCCAACGTACTCCTTTGACTTCTCTCTGGTTGAATACATTGACATCATCACTTCAATTGTTACTCTATGGGGCATACACCTTCGACTTCTACATCCGGTTCGGTTCGCAAAAGTCAATTTCAAGCCTGCTCTTCCCAAAAGTATTCCAACCCCCTCCAGACACTGTCCTTGGTAGTCTAGCATTGTGGTATTCAACGAGAGCGAGAAGAAACTATAAAGATAGAAGTCTTTTCAAACGCATCCGCCCGTCGCATTGACTAACCAGTTGTGCGTAAAGGAGATCTCGTCCATGGTCAAATGGAACAATATACAGTATTAAGAATATTGATTGGTATTGTGTCTTTACAGGTGTGTGCATGCATTGGGACCAATCCCATATGAGTCGCCTCACTGGAACGAAATGATTGCTCTACCTCGCTCCATGGACAAATGAACCTATAGTGCTATATTGAAGGGTATCAAAGGCAAAAAAACCTATAATTTGCTTGTTGATAGTACCGTATGAGCACCATTTTCCGGCCGCTTAAGCAGTTTTGCTCTTCCACAAGTCACAAGATCTAGCATTTCAAGTTTATTTTCAGATCATAATTTAGCCGAAATTCTGGGCTTTAAATTGATGTGCATAACTTGATGAATGGCGCCCGTATATTCGCGCAGCAATCGACGATCGCCAAGCGACATGGGGCAGGTGTTTCCAGCCGCCTGCCTGGTAATTAGAGCCTCCATTGGGATTGTGTTGAAGCGTACGTGCGCTTATTTGGGCGCGCATTTAACCTAAGTGCGCGCCATGTGCGCGCCATAGACAAACTGCATGAGGTTTGGTGGCCGGTTATAGGGTGGCCGGAAACTGGTACCTATACGGTATACATAAAATCATTCCACTTAAACATCCCACGACAATAAGATGATGAACATTTAGTTTTCCAAATATTGAATTATTGAAACTGATCAATTCTCATGAATAAGGAAAAGACGACTGGCACGAAGACTAGTCCACACTGTGTGACGCAGTGAACCAATGGAACAGACGCACAAAAACACATACTATGCATACATGCAGCTAAAAGTCTTTTTATTTGCTTCTAACTCATTAATTAGTAATCCCCATCATGTACAGGTTAAAGTTATTTGGGGTTAATTTTATGCACTTGGGCTTTTTAAACATATTTCGTGACCTCAGAGACTCTATAAGGCTAAAGTAAATTTTGCTAGGGTTTTATTTTTACTTATATTTTGCGACTAAGAATTCACCAAAATGTTTCTCTTGTAGAATAACTGCAGACTTTATGCAATCATCTATCAAAACGGGAAAATAACAACCAAAATATTGAAATGGCTCTAAAGTTTAATGAATTTGTAAAAGTTCAAATGAATGGTAAATGGTTGGCATAGATCTCTGTTTTACTGTCATTGTAGTGAAAAGTAAAAGACAAAATTCAGGTCAGGCCATTTTTAGAGGGTCTGTCAGTGGACGGAAACAGAACAATGGGATGGGGGACTAATCTGCTTTATAGTTCACTGAATACATTCTAAAAATATAAAAGGGCATTGTTTTGATGTAGGAATATGGCTAAATGCAATCACACATGAAGAGTAACTATATATAGATTCAAAGAAATCGCTTCAATGCTTGTTGCATCATTTTAGAGGGTTGGGCAGTGGAGGGCAGCAAAACAATGGGATGGGGGCTCAACCTGCTTTGAAGTTCAATGAATTTATTCTAAAAGTACAGAGGGGTAGTGTTTTGATGCAGGCAANTTATTATTGTTATTATTATTATTATATTATACTTATGTAGGCCTCAACAATTAATGACAATGTATATATATGTATATACATGTATACATACATTATACACATACACACATATACAAATATGTTTTTTTTTCAAAATTTGCTTGTTGATAGTATACATAAAATCGTTCCACTTAAACATCACACGACAATAAAAAGATGAACATTTAGTTTTCCAAATATTGAATTATTGAAACTGATCAATTCTCATGAATAATGAAAAGACGACTGGCACGAAGACTAGTCCACACTGTGTGACGCAGTGAACCAATGGAACAGACACACGAAAACACATACTATGCATACATAAAAGTCTTTTATTTGCTTCTAACTCCTTTATAGTTAGTAATCCACATCATGTACAGGTTAAAGTTATTTGAGGTTAATTTTATGCACTTAGGCATTATAAACATTTTTCGTGACCTCAGAAATACTTTAAGGCTAAAGTAATTTTGCTAGGGTTTTATTTTCACTTATTTTGCGACTAGGAATTCACCAAAATTTTTCTCTCGTAAAATGACTGCAGACTTTATATGCAATCATCTATCAAAATGGGAAAATAACACCAAAATATTGAAATGGCTCTAAAGTTTAATGAATTTGTAAAAGTTCAAATGAATGCTAAATGGTTGGCGTAGCATAGCTGCCAACTGTTACTAATTTTTAGTAATTATTACTAATTTTTGGCATAAATTTGTAATGTTTTGAGTAAAATTCACAAGAGATTACTAATTTTCACAACATAATTACCATACATTGCAATGTATAATATGTGAAGATTACTAATTTGTGGGAGAATTGTTACTAATTTCCAATGTCTGATGTTGGAAGCTATATTTACTGTCATTGTAGCTAAAAGTAAAAGATAAAATTCAGGTCGGGCCATTTTTAGAGGGTCGGTCAGTGGACGGAAACAAAACAATGGGATAGGGGACTAATCTGCTTTATAGTTCACTGAATACATTCTAAAAATATAAAAGGGCATTGTTTTGATGTAGGAATATGGCTAAATGCAATCACACATGAAGAGTAACTATATATAGATTCAAAGAAATCGCTTCAATGCTTGTTGCATCATTTTAGAGGGTTGGGCAGTGGAGGGCAGCAAAACAATGGGATGGGGGCTCAACCTGCTTTGAAGTTCAATGAATTTATTCTAAAAGTACAGAGGGGTAGTGTTTTGATGCAGGCATGGATATGTCCATTGACTTTATATGCAATCACTCGTGAAGAGTAGAGCTGGAAAGAAGTCGTTTCAACGCTTGTTGCATCATTTTGGAGGGTTGGGCGGTGGAGGGCAACAAAACAATGGGATGGGAGCTCAACCTGCTTTGAAGTGCAATGAATTTATTCTAAAAGTACAGAGGGGTAGTGTTTTGATGCAGGCATGGATATGTCCATTGACTTTATATGCAATCACACGTGAAGAGTAGCTGTAGATTCAAATAAACCGCTTCAATGCTCTTTGCGTCATATGGGTGATCACCTCTCAGAGGGGGTAATATAAATGAAGTCATGGCTGAATATGTCATTATCACAATAGTTTGATTGTCAGAGCTTTTTTAATTGACAGCAAATAAAATCTATATTTGTATCAAAGAATAATGCAGTGTGGAAAAAAATTTGCAAAGGAACAGAATGAGGAGAACAAATTTACAGGATGCGCATTGATCAATTACTGTAAAAGTGGTTTCTTTCGCGGTGGTTTTATTTTTGCGCTTTTCGCGTTTTGATGTTGAACCACGAAATTAACCTCGCGCGAAAATGCTTTGAAAAACACACAAAATTTACCACGCAAGGTAATGTCCGAAAGTAGTCGCTTGTTACAATGCTATCGCGCGCACACAAAGATTCTGCGCATTGCGTGTATAAATGGCCAACACACACACACACACACAGTACAGTCCAACCTTGTTATAAAGAGCACTGATAACGAGATCTCGTTATAGCAGGGTAGTTTTCGGGGTCTTATTGTATTTTGGCTCTGATATAACAAGGTTTTGATATAGAGAGATCATTTTTCTGGTCTCAAGACCCTTGTTATAACGAGATTGACTGTATAGCGTTATCCTGTAATGTAGGTCAACTCCTGTGCGGTCATTGTACTGTAAATTAGGAGTGTGTTAGATGTTTTACAATACATATTAACTTTTTATAGATTACAATAAAGCTAATTAGTATTATATAGCACTCATAAAGTCTAGGTAATTCACTGAATTTTTTACTTTTTCACACATTGGCAAGTTGATATGTTCATGTTTTGAAAGATTATTGTACACAAGTTTATTGGCATAACAAGTGAAAATTTTAGCGAAATTCAAGAATATAAAACCCCAGCGAAAATTTAAGCCAATACAGTAATAGGGATAGGAAGTATAAAACTGAGGCGGACAGAAAAAAATACCAAGCTCTGATAACTACAGAAACTGAATGCTCTTATAAATGAACGAGATGCAGTACCTATAAATGAATAACATCTGCCCTACAAATTTTTAACTAAATGGGACTGAATAAGCAAAGAAAAACAAAGAAAACCCAGTCTTTTCATCAGACAATTACCACCTCTTTATTGATCAAGGCACGATGTGGAGTCGCATCATGAAGGTGTTACTTTTTTATGAGACTGAGGAGAAAAGGATCAGAGAAAATATAGCTCGGAGGAAGCGTTGAGCAGGTGTTATATTAAGAAGTGTTTGTAGCATGATGAATGATATGATGATGATGATTGGTTTATTTTATATGGTGAAAGCGATTTGTAGGTCAGGCGAGAAATAAAGATCATCTTTTACTGCAGTTTATGTGAGGCAGAGAAAATACAATTTTTTGGTTGTCCAAGAATTTTGTTTTTCTAAACTAGTTTTTGTCGGTTGGAAAAAGTCTTCATGAATTTTTAAGAAGCTCTTTTGTTGGNAGCGATTGCTCTCCTAAAGCTCCCCTTAAATGCTTTTTGGGGAGTGATTTATTGAGCCCCTTGTAACCCCCCAATTTTACTACATGAAGACCCAATTTAGCTCCCCTAAAACTCTCCTTGAGAGCATCTAGGAGAGCTATCTGTAGCTCCCCTGCAAATTCTTAAATTCAGTCACTGGGTACAATATTTTTGTTAACTACTCTTAGGAGCAGTTCAATAGGCAGACCCTTTGATAGTTCTAATTTAACCGCCTTTCGAGAATGTTATATTGGTGGATCTATTGAAAAGGAACATACATTATGCACATATAAATTATAATATCACCTCACATGTTCATTCTTCTCATGACTAATCGCTTTGTACGATCTACTCGGAGTACTGTCATATTGATTTTCATCCTCAAAAGACCCCATTGTTATTGATAAATAGAGAATCAATACAGACAGTTTGCATACACTATGCGAATGAGTTGAGAGACACTTGTGATCCGATGATCGGTTTATGACGTGGGCAAGGCTTTTCGGGAAATTTGATCATGCACGTGAAGATGTTTGTTGTTGTTTGTTTGGAGTGAGAAAGTGACAGATGCACCTTACAGCTTTGACATGCTTATTATTAAGATGAGGTGAATTTTGATATGTGATACCTAATTCAATTTAAAAGAAATAATGTTTATTATTCCTTATTGCACACGATTCATCCCTATATGAAGAGATTATTTTATGAGTAGATTGATATGTCAATGAATTTGAAATAAAGAAATATGCAAATTGCCACACGATTTAAAGGCGCGTGCCTGCATGATTTTTGGCAACTTTTTAACTGTTGGGGAAATGATAAACTAGCTGTTGGGCAAGTGATAGTCTGTATTTCACACTTTAAACACTTAAATGCCAAATCATGTGCATTTTATGTATTATCAAGCAGGATGTAGGTTTGAGTGTATAAAGCGTTGTAATGAATAGCTCAAGTATATCATACACCTGTAGTAAGAACCAAGGCAATGAAAAAGCCAACAGGTTGGCAAAAGAAGCACTAAGATTAAATATAACAGAAATGAAAATACCCTATACAGATCTAAAACCAAAAATTCACACCTTCATTAGAAAGAAGTGGTTAACATCATGGAAGTCGAACCTAAATCATACTAATAAACTTTTCCAACATCAACCAATAATAGAACCTCACAATACAATTCCACTGACTATACGTCGTGAAGACATTGTGTTAACCCGTATTAGAATTGGTCGTTCTCATTTATGACGCACTCTTATCTACTTGCAGCAGAGGATCCACCACGGTGTATATCGTGTGATTGTACACTTTCAGTAAAACATATTCTTCTCGAATGTGTCTATCCGCGTCAATTTTTATGAATTTCCTGATCTCATATAACCTTGTTTAGAGTCTATGTTTTGCGATCATGCATTGTAAATTTTCTTAAGGAAATTAACCTTTTTAGCAGATTTTAACAAATAAATCTTACTACAATTATCTTGAAGCCCTTCGAGGGCACCCAGTACAATCTACTTATGAATATGTCTTTCGGAGGAGACTCTAAGTCGTTGGTCCCGTGTGAAGGAGAGCAATACCATTTGCACGTTAAAGAACCTGCTTTCTCGTTCGAAAAGAATAGGGAAGTTTCCCGGGAAAGTAGTTATCTTAAAATGTTTTCACACTCATTAATGTATATCCTTCATACTAAAAATTTGACACTTATATTGATTGTGTTGTTAAATCCTAATCAATCAATCAATCTATAGTAAGAACCAGTCATTCTGACTTTAGCATCAACTTTTTGTTCATTGTGATTATATACAATATTTTGTACCCAAAATTTGAGAAGGGGGACTCCAAGTTATAGAGTTATTTAAAATTTCCAACCTTTACTATCATGTCTCAATATGTCTCCACTCAAAGTCCTCTTTCTCACATTTTGGATTCACATGTGGGCCTAATGATATTGTGTACCGTGCAGCATCTTTTGAGCAAGTAATTTGATAACAAATACAGGCTAAAAATTCTTGAAGCACACTGACAAATCATATAGTCATTCTACATTGATGTCATTTATCTTTTATATCTCATTTTCACAGAACCTACAGATTGTGCATTTGGATGCTGATGTGAAAATCTACAATGTTTTGATGTAGATAGCTTTGGTCATCTTCACCGTTATTTCTTGCCAATTTGGGTGGATGCAGGCTTGGTACACTGTAGATTGAGAGGTGAGCAGTAAAATAAGTCTTTATAAATTTACATCATCATTCCCAAATAAAGTGCAAGCCAGATTTTTTTTTTACTTCTTATTACTCAAATTCAGGACAGTTTTATCACCGAACTGTATCAGTTTTCTGCTCTTTTGAAGGGTACAAGAGGTCAAAGAATATGATCTGTAATTATTGAACTTGTTTTTTTTTTCCAACCTTTTTACGACATGTACACTGTACATGAACATTGAATTGTGGTAGTATTGTTTCACAAACAAACCTGCATGAACTTAACAATCATTTTGATATCGATAAAAATAGGAGTTCTTACCAAAAAGGAGTAGATGGGCAATTTTTTTAATTCATACTTTCTGCAATCTCAGAGAGAAAATTTTGCGACCAGGGTTATGTTTCATAAAGTTGTCCGCAAATCTACATGTAGGCCTACATGTACATGTATGTACAATTTTACGAATGACTGGTGGCCCTTTCTCAACACTGGGGCCAATCACTGAGTGCAGGAAACTGTCACCAGTTGTTCGTAAAGTTGTGTGTAGAAGTACGTACAGCTTATGATACACAACCTCGGGTGGTGTTTCACCAAAATATGAAGAAGGACTGGTGTCATTTCTTGCTCTTAATATAATGGCATGCATCATGGAGCACAACAATGAATACCATTCGTTCATAAAGTCTTTTTTATCTTACAGTCCAGAACTGGACCATGGAAATAAAAATGTAATATGACTGGACCATGAAAGTGATTGAGAGTGTGTCTGGATTTTAGACATTCATGACTTGGCCTTGACTGAATGAGTCATGTGTCCATGTATTTCAGTTAAAAGTGAAAGTACTTGAAGCTGTCTGGTGGTATTGATTCTAAAGACACCAAGTCGACCACAAGAATCTTGAGAAGTCACGATTCTTAGAAAGTCATAAGGTCAAGAGTTGTTTTAACCCAACTGACTGTAAAATATTGAATTTCATTTTTTAAGTCACATGTGTATATTTTTTCCTTTTAGAAAGTTTAGTGGTAATTCAAAAACATTTCTGGTACTTTTGATACACTTTTGTGAAGTGACATTCTAATCATATTGTTTAATAAAAAATCATACGTTCTTTTGCACAATTTACAATTTTTTTTCCTTTCCAGATTTATATATGTATTGTTTTATTTTTCTTCACTTGTTATATTAATCAAGAGAACTTACATTGTAAGTTGCCTTTTGATATTGTTCTTTTGTTTTAAAACTGGTGATTTTGGCCTTTACAAAAAAATTATTATTGTAAATCTATTTCATCCTAGAATGGCCCTGTAAATATTACGTGTATTCTCAGTTGACACATTTCTTCGTCGGATAATGTTGCTAATATTCTTTAATCATCAGACTCTCATATTTTTACATACATTTTTGTTTTTCTTTCATTTTCTTTTTGCAGATACCATAGCCTTGCCCCCCCCCTGTGTCTTTCAGCCGCTCACTTCAGTCCAATCCAACCGAACAACGACCCCTTCTTTCCCCATGTGACATGTCGATGCGGCCGGGTCAGCCCCTTGGTGGCGGGGTCGAGAGGTCGCGATCGGTGCCGCATACGAGACTCGACGACGATGCCGCGGTCGAGAAACACTATCTGTCAGGAGCAAAGCTGGGAGCCGGGAGTTTTGGAGTGGTCTTCGAGGG
>BQKZ01003578.1:0-33016 GCA_036244855.1 Temnopleurus reevesii
CTGGGAGTGAGTTTATTTTGGATGGGTGGGGGTGTGTTGAGAAGAGAGAAGGGGTCTGAGAGTGAGTTTATTTTGGATGGGTGGGGGTGTGTTGAGAAGAGAGAAGGGGTCTGAGAGTGAGTTTATTTTGGATGGATGGGGGTGTGTTGAGAAGAGAGAAAGGGTCTGGGAGTGAGTTTATTTTGAATGGGTGGGGTGTGTTGAGAAGAGAGAAGGGGTTTGGGAGTGAGTTTATTTTTGGATGGGTGGGGTGTGTTTAGAAGAGAGAAGGGGTTTGGGAGTGAGTTTATTTTGGATGGGTGGGGTGTGTTGAGAAGAGAGAAGGGGTCTGGGAGTGAGTTTATTTTTGGATGGCTATGTCAGGACTTCATATAACACTACCCTTCTGTTACCTCATTTAATGAAAAAAGGGCACAATTCAATGTGTGGCACACACTATCACACTGCTTTTTCTTCCTCAAGCAAAACCATTTTCTGTCCAAAATGAATCGCCCTGAAGTATCTTCAGAATACAGATTAGTGTGGTTTGTTTTAGAAGAGACACCTTTTTTATGTCAATATCTCGAAACTTGCCAAAATACAGTCCAACCTCGTTATAAAGAGCACTTATATAACGAGATCTCGTTATATAACAATGTAATTTTTCTGATCCCATGTCTTTGCATCTTGTTGTATTTTGGCCCTGATATAATAAGATTTTGATGTAAAGAAATAAATTATCTAGTCCCTAGGACCTCGTTATAACGAGGATTGACTGTAGTGATTCATCAATATACAGTGTGACTTCAATAAAACGAACACTGATATTACGAACATGTTAGAAAAAGATGATATTCCTGGTTCCAATTTGTATTCCGGACAAGGTCTCAATTTAAAAATTGGTAATCTCTCTGGCCACAAGAACCTCATTGTAATGAGAGATTACACTGAATTGATCTAACTGATCAATGCAAACCAAAACCCTCAGCAATTCAAAATAGAAGTGAATTCAATATTAATGACAAGCGATAATACACACAGAAAATAAACATCTCCTGCAAACAAAAATTACAAATAGAAGTATTTATTAGATGAAAAAGACCACATATAAGTAACATACATGTACATGATACCATTTTATATTTTGCCAAATCATAATCAATAGCATTTATAAATATACTATATACACTGATCCTTGTAAAATTAGATAAAACTTTCTCTACTTTCCATGAATAGCTGCATTTACATGCAAGGTAATCAAAGATCTAATTGACAAAACAAAAATACACAACACTAAAAAAAATATAGATCTGTTTCCCGTAACATAAAGATTTGCGATTAATTGCTAATCTAATAGCAATTGATATCAATCGTACGTCTATGGCAAACCATGTACTAAAGTTTGCAATTGATCGCAAAATCAAAATAGCGATTAATCGCAAACCTTTATGTTACAGGGCCCAGGTGTGACTATTTTGGGTAAATCATAACTATGCTCATAAAACGACAGTTGTGACTTGTCATCGATCTTTATAATAGTGCGCAAATATTGATAACCAGAGTGGTGTTTCACCAAATTAATCTTAGAAATAACTTGGACCTTACAGACAACCGCTCCTTTCTTGATTACGAGAATAAGTTGGCGAAGCACCACAGAATGACGGTATGCAATAAGGCCTAGAATTAAAAGAAAGAAGATTGATCTATCAAACAATATATCTCAATACATATAGTATCCAGTGATTACGTTTCCCTCTTCTCACAATGTGATATAACCACATACAGTCAACATAAAACATCACAGAAACAGGAACAACATTAACATTAGACAGGAATATACCACAGTCCGAACTGAGTCCATTTACATTATCACTCACAAAATCTAATGAGCATTTTGCTAGAATAAGGAGGTGTTTCTAGAAAGTTACAGTTGATTGGCATGCCCCAATAAAAAAATCAATGTTTCATGTACGTCCTGTTTGAAGCGCAGATCATGTATGTATGAAATGAGCGTTTTACATTGCAACTGACTTGTATGTGGAAGTGCCGTGGTGTAGCGGTCGTGACTCTTGCCTTTCAACTAGAGGGTCGAAGGTTCGAATCCTACCCATGGTGTCAATTTCCTTCAGCAAGAAATTCATCCACATTGTGCTGCACTCAACCCAGGTGAGGTGAAATGCCAAGTGTGCCGCTGATGGCTGCCTGGCTAAAGCCAGGGTAATGATAATGTAAAGCGCCTTGAGCACTCAGCAGAGTGGATACGTGGGCTATATAAATTACATCTATTATTATTATTAGTTTATTTGCAATCAATTGCAACTTTCTACCCAACACCCTATAAAACCAGGTAAGCTCCGACTACAATCAATGATGATACATGCAAATCACAATTTACTACATATTCTTTGCAAATGATAATTGCCTTACTCAAGTTCAGATCTGAAATATTACATATATACACAGTACATCACAAGCTCTGCATTCATTAAATAAGTTCAAATTTAGCTTGTACAATATGCATGTCGTTAAGATTTCGTTTTGAGCGGTACTCCAAAGCTGATTGTGTCCATCAATCTACGTTCTAACAAATTATAAGTTTCAAATGCAATCAGCATTTGTTTTAGAATTGTTTTTTTCTCCCGGCTTTTAATTACAATCATAAAATAGGTCAACACTATTTGAAACAAAGTCTAAATACAGAAATCAATGTTCTTTCAAATATAGGACATTTGAACAACAAACCCTAGATCCGTAATGATGAATACTAGTACAGGGCATATTGGTCGCTTTGCATATTTACTCCCCAAATATATTTCATATGATACATAAGTCACTTTATCATTTATGATAACCTATAATTACAAATACCTAAATCTAAAATACCATTCACACCTGAAAGTACTGCAAATTGGGAATATAAAAAAATAATCTCATTGTTAATATAATAATATCATACCAATCTTAAATGTTTGTCCTTTCATACAGCTATGACTTATATATTTACTACATTACAGCTTTCAATAAAGTATCAAAATGAATGTTGAAATACCTAATAGGTGAATCTTAGATTCAATGACATGGTCTCAGCCAAATCTTGCTCACGTTGAACATTAATTTTGCGAAGTGGATCAAATCTAATCTGAAGCTTAACCCAAACACAACAATAATCCTAACATTAGATCTCCCCAGTGATTATGACTGGTGTAATTATTGCAGTACGAGCAAATGCCACATCCCTGTATCATGCTCTCATTGTTTTCCGGCCAACAATTTTTGACACTTTTGATAAAGATATAAATAAAAACATCCAAAGCTAAAGTAGTGAAAATAATAAATGAAGATAATTCAAAGTACCAAGAGCTGGTACGAGTCACATAGTCTTGTGACAAGTAAATGCCAATCTACTAAAATGTGTAATACAGTCCAACCTCGTTATAAAGAACACTGATATAACAAGGTAGTTTTCCTGGTCCCATCTCTTTGTATTATATTGTATTTTAGCCCGGATATAATACGGTTTCGATATAAAGAGATAATTTTTCTGGTCTCAAGGATCTCGTTATAACGAGGTTTGACTGTACCTATTCTTAACAGAATCAAACATTTAAATTATCTTTGCTGTTCATCCTAATGTTAAATTATAAAATTTCACTTGTCTTCAAATAAACTAACAAACAAAACAAAAGTCAAAGATAATTTCATAGTATTTCTGAAAGACAATCAAAAGTAATTACATTATGATCCAATCATCATTACTACACAGGATGTAACTGTTCTAAACAAAAATCAACACCTTTATTTCATGACTAGTTACTACATTCTACATATGCATAATAGTTGCAACAACTATAGACTTTCATACCACCACCTCTAAATTGAAAAAATGTTCTCAATCATAGCACAAAAGTAAATTACTGGGACCATTGTATCTGGACAAGAGGGTACATCATACACTTGCAATTTCATACAGTCAAAACTCAGTATAACAAAGTGCTTGGGACCATCAAATATACATTGTTATAGTAGTAATCTCTTTAGAGCAGAATTAAAAAGCAATAAGAATTGGAACCAGATTTTTTTTACCTCTTGATATCAGATATTTCGCTTCATCAGGGTCCTGTAACATAAAAGATGCAATTAAACTTACAATAAATATTAATCGCAAGTCTATGGCAAAATGTGTACCAAAGAGATACAATTAATTGCAAAATTAATCGCATCTCTTTATGTTACAGGACCCTGATCTATTAATAACGAATTTCCACTGTATCTCCTTTAAAAATTATTGCAACCTGCATCCAAAATGAACGATCAGCTCCCCAAAACACTGACAAAATGACATTGCCACGCATATTATGCACTATACAAGTATATATTGTACAAATTAATTCTCAAGCTGTCTCAAGCTTCCACACATACTATATGTGTTTGGAAGAAAGTAATCTAATGCCTTATCTAAAGATGAAAACTTATCATAACAAACATCCATGACTAGAAAAAAGCAATTTGGCACTGAATAACATTCCAACACTACCAAATATTAAAGAAAATAACCATTTACATGAACAGGGGGATGCAACATAATAGATGCAATTAAACTTACGATAAATATTCATCGTAAGTCTATAGCAGAACGTGTATCATAAAGATAGGATTAATTTTTATTAATCGTATTTCTTATGTTACAGGCCCCTAAACTTATCTTGAGATCTACAATAAAATTTGTCCAAAAGCAAGTCAAGACACTAACAATGCTTAACCATTTCATCATACATGTACTCCCAAAGTGCAAATTTTCATAAAATAATGTTATGTCTTTTGTATATTTCTGAACATCTTGTTAAATCAATTACCTCTCAACAACTATTTGATTTATCTTTCATTTTCACCACATTTCAGATGAACATCCTCATTTGGTCAACTATGATATTCAATGAATATTAGATAGAATATAAGTACCATGTGCCTTTCTAAATTCTCTTGTTTACCCAATGAAAGTGTTAGTAACAATATCCACAGACCCTAACATCACAGCGCAGTAGAGTATATCCATATAGTATCTGCGCTATATAAATTATCTAATTATTATTATTATTATTATTATGAAGCAAAAACACACACCTAAAATCATGACACATCTTCCAATTTAGTACAACATATTGTTTGTTCGAAATCTTAGACAGTTACACAAATTAAAAATCACTTCGATAAAATTCAAATTAGAATTGCTAACAAAATTAAAATACAATTACTAGATGACTGTACTAAATATCTCACTGCACCAATATATACAAATACATAAATGTAGACATAACATTTGGAAGGCAATTACATTGCAAAATACAAGATGTTTACTCAATATTGATTTAGGTGAACCAAACAGATACTTTCTTGTTATAATTGTGAACATATATTTAATTACACAATTCAAATTTCTTGAGAATACCGCACAGGATCATATTTTTAGAGTGATGAAAGAAATCATAAAGATACTTAGTCATAAGTGACTTTTTGACCATTACCCTGGAAAGTATGCCATCGCCCACAACTGCAATCATATATCAATGATTTTATGAACCGGCATATAAACAAAGGGTAGGGCTGCATGAGATCGCCATGGCAACAACTGCACTGAAACAAGTGTCAATATATAGACACGTATTCCAGTGGAATTTCACGATATTTGTAACTAGGTCTCATTTTTGTTTGCCTGTTCATAAAAACACAGACAGCATTCAAGCTACATGTAGGATCTGTGACTGGGCTGGAAATACAGTGAAACATATTATAAGGAAACTGCACATATGCCAGGAAAATAAAATAATGCTTGTGAATTTTTCAACTTCATTTACAAACTTTTTTCATACACTGCATGTTAGTAGTGTAGACACTGATTATTCCACCTGTTTCATCACTGCAAACAGAATTTTTTTCAATCAAATACAGGTGCACTGAAAGGAATTCCCATATTAATAGTGACTCTTACAATCTGGAGCCTGTAACATAAAAGACGCTATTACACTCACAATAAACATGAATCAGAAGTCTATGGCAAAACGTATACCATAGAGATTCAATTAGTTATCCATTTATTGTATCTCCTTTACGTTACAGGCCCCTGATCTTTAAAACAATGTCTTTCTTTAATCAAAAGTTCTATATCCATAGGTCTTACAGTGTTGTCTTGGACCAATAGCAAGTGTCTAGCCCTTGTGAAGAATTATATTGGGAAAATGGGTATTAAATAAATGCTTTCTCTGCCTTCCATTTTAGTCCATCATTCTGATAAATATAAAAAGCTAATATAATCTAGACAACGATACAGACAGCATCCAAGCAGTACGTGATTACCAGTGCGCCCCTATTCTCTTAGTGACCATTTCAATGAAAGACGAATGACTAGCATAAAGCAGCATGTCTGATCCTACATCATGCCACTGTACGGCCGCTGCATCATCACCGGCATGGAGAGAGAACTTTGCTACACTATTACCCTGATCATCATGGAAGTTAACAGCCATCGTCTCCATCCAGGAGTTATCTGTGTTGCGTGGGTCATCCACGTACCCTCTGTATACCTGGAGATAGAATGATCATGAAACATGCGCATGTCAACATAAAGTGACAGAAAAAACAAAACCCTAAGCCACTCATTTTTTTTGGGGGGGGGGGAATGAAAAAAAAATATAAATCTAATTTCAATTTAGCAGCACTTAATTCAAAGGATATCATATCACTTTCATAGATATCATATATTTAGCTTAAAATTTTAACACTTAAATGGTTATGTTTGCATTTTTGCACAACTACACACCTCGTTGGAAATTGCTCTATTGTTTGTAAACTCGAGGAGTACATACAATAGCCAGAGCTTACTTTCTATAGTGCCTAAGCTGGTGGACTTGGCTGTGTAATCCCGAAATTGAAAATTAATGCAACACCGAAAATGTTAAATACCAGTGTCTGTTTGAATCAAGCAGGATAGCAACTTTTTGGTTCTTTTTACAAAACATCAACACCGAGAGTGTTAAATAATACCAGTGTCTGTTTGAATCAAGCAGGGCAGCGGCTTTTTGGTTCTTTTTACAAAACCTCCTACCCTACCAATCCAATGACAAGATAACTCACCTCGACGCCATGTTTAAAGAGATTGGCAACAGCTTTCTGTACCGCACTGCAATCCTTGGCGTCTAATGCAAGTGAGTTCATCGCTTCTTCTCCAAACTCTCGCTTCAAGGTCTGTGAAACTTTCTCTCCTGCGTCCACCATGCCCTGTATCAATATAAAGAAAAACATGAGTCACTTCCAATAATAGGTAACAATGACAAGATCTTTTGTGAAAGTACAAAATTGCATCTTTCACTTTATAAGGGGGTACTAAGATTTACAGATGCCTAAAAATACAGAACATGATCATACCATAAACCGATGCATGTGTCTCCATGGAAAATATGTACACGGGAACTGTTTATAAATGAAACCTTATTTACCAGAACTAATTCTTTTGGTCCATGGTTGAACCCCTGCCAAGTGGTAAAGGATATGTATCTTGATTTTCATTGAAAATAATTTAAAAATGAAAGGTTTTCAGTTGGATGGACATTGGTATTTTTCGTTTTAAATAAGTACCAACATGTACTAGACTTGGAGGGTGTTGTTCGAAAGTTGCAGTTGTTCGCAAGTTGCAGTTGATCAGAACGTGCTAATCAAAATCACTGTTTCATGTGCGTCTTGTTAAATGCGCATGCCATGCGTGAATGAAAATGGGCGTTATAATTTACAAAGTTGCAGTTGATTTTGAACAACAACCCCTAAGAAAACAAATTTTTGTTTCTCATCGATGGTATAGAGATGAAGAAATGTACATGTAAGGTCTTACTAAGGAACAATCCAGTGAGGCAATCACAAATGCTCACATCCTACGTCTTTGACTTATCGTTCTACTTCCAATACATCAGATAAATTCAAATACAAGACACAAGTAATCATCAAAGAGAGAATGATTGAAAAAAGTAAAGTGAAAAGGGGAAATGTGCAGGAAGAGTCAGATATCTATATAGATGTGCAAAATATAATAAAAACACTAATTAAATGAGTAGGCAACTTGCCAGAGTATGATATATGATAGTTGAAAGTAACACCTACTATGATCCAAGCTTACTGCTTATTTACCCATTGATCCTATTTTAAATCCCTTCTATAAATCCTGTTTTAACTGCAAATAACAAAAATAATAATTTCCTTTATCCCTAAAAATGTACCCATGTTAGTACCCTCTAAATCCCTAGTTTTTATTTTCCTCTAAGCCTCTCTGTTGATAATTTTTTTTCTATTCCTGCTATACGCAGATGATGAAAATTAACCTTGTTCATGTTCACTTATGTATTATCTTACTAGGAAACGTGCCAAATGAAGCCCTACTCAGATCACATACTTCATGGCACGATTACATTTAAGTATTAAAAAAATTGAATTGTATGCAGACTAATATGATATTGCAAGAACGGTCCAATAAAATTCTCAGGTAAAGTAAAAATTTCAAGCCAGTACATTGATTTTTTAAAGAGTAAACAAATCACTAAATGTTGAATGCCATTTTGCAATCAAAAGGGTGATTAGAGAACATATCAATATAATAATTGAACTAAAATAATTGGATTGGCTGCTCTGCTCTGTAAGAAAAGGCTCAGACTAGCTTTGGTTTTTGAGAATAACCTTTGGGAAATCTCAATTTTTATTCCTAAAATGGTCTATAAGAACTGTGTAAAATTATGTAAGTTTCAAAACCCCATTAAAAGAATGATTAATTGCAGTAGGTTTCCTGATCTGAGTATCATTCTTTTTCATTATCATAATCATCATCATCATCATTTGGAAGCCTACTTACCCCTGGTATAGCCCACTCTCCTGAGTCTTTCCTTCTGATTGAGATAAATTGAAGAATGGGTTTGCCTGAGGTAGGGTGCATAACTTTCTTACCTGACGAATCTCTCTTCCATCTAAATGAAAAATACAAAATGTGGTTATTAATTTGCAAAATCTGTGATGTTGATATGAACGAAAAATGGGCCAATGAAATACCTTACAGGATCACTAGGGCTATCAATGCATGGTGTGGATAAGAGACATGTTTCATTAACGAAGATAAATTGCAAGCATCATTTCATCAACAGCGCACAGATGCTACAACTATCGATAGTATAATTCAAAGTAAAATTAATGACTATAAGAATGGCGGCATTATTCATTGGCTTTATCATCATTACTAACATAATGATCATTCCCATTGACTCTGCCGTAACCGCAACCACCACTACCATCATCATCATTATCATTATCCTCATCAGCATCATCAGCATCATCATCATCACCATCATCACCACCGCCACCATCACCGCCACCACCACAACCACCACCATCACGACCACTACCACCACCATCATCATCATCATCATCATCATCATCATCATCATCATCATCATCATCATCATCATCACCACCACCACCACCACCTGGCACCACCATCATAATCATCACCAAAACTCTAATCATCATTATTATCATCATCATTACCAACACCTCCATCACCACCATCACAAACACTAACCTCATTATCATAATCATTGTCATCATCACCATCCCCATATAATTAACATCCTCACCATCATCATCATAATCAGTCATGCGTATCACCATTATCTTTATCTTTTCTCATGCCCACCAATGTCCCATCAACATGACATCATTCATTTTTGTACTACATTGTACTATCCAGTAATCATTACCTTGTAACAATAGGGTCAGCAGCATGGTTTGGTCCCCATTTGCCAAGTAAACCTCTCTCTATCATTCCTGTTCGTCCGCATGGATTCCTGGGGAAAATGAGGAGAATCAGAGTTTAAATCAAAGTTTGAGTTATATTTTCCTCAAATCCTGATCATTAATTATGAGGAGTTGCATATTGGTGAGAAATACAGAACAAAAGAAAAACAAATTGAAATTGTTACCTGTAGTTCAAAATAGGACTTGAATTTAAACTAGTACTTTTTGTCCATGCTCTGTTACAGAAAATTTTGATCAGTATGGCTAAAGGACTCTGTTCACACAATATATAAAACAACACTTCATTCACATGTTACATTCTATAACAGCCAAGTGCAGCCAGTATTTGAATAAATATACATTATCTAAGGGGGCATCGTTCAAAAGTTGCAATTGATCATAAGTTGCAGTTCATCGAAACTTGCCAATCAAAATCATTATTTTGTGTGTGTCTTGTTAAATGCGCATACCGTGCCCGAATGAAAATCCGCATTACAATTTGCAAAGTTGCAGTTGATTTGCAGTCGATTTCAAACAGCACCCTCAAGTGTATTATAGATTATTTTTTTATTTACAATTCATTCCTTAATTTATATCATGATCAAAGCCATCCACATACCTTGGTATTCCATTGATGCATTCATAATTTCCTATATAGCTCCGTCGATTCACTTTTCCATCATTAGAGTTGAACTTTAGCGTTGGAGCACCCTCTTGCCTGCAGAGGGGAAAACAAAAAAATTAAAACAATCAATTACTCTAAGAGAATCTTTGTGTATAAACACAGAGTTCTGCAAGTATGTGTATAACTTGAAAAAGTGGAAATACACTGATAATGATATAATGCATACTGTGACTGGAAAACAAATTTCAAACAACATACAAATCTGAACAAATCTGAACAAATCTATAGTTTATGTACTGCAGATACTGCATAAATTTGATAAATTTGAGATAAACTAAATAGACTTTTGAAGAAAAAATCTCTGATTTCCGACCATTAAAGCACCCTGCTGGAATGCTCCCAAGGGAGGGGAAAATGTGCCTACATTGTACGCTTGCAAGCCTGAATTTAATAAATTGGGGTAATAATAGCTCCTACTACAGGTCCCACTGGAAGTATAGTTTATAAATCCTAAGTGGCTATCGCGGATATAGACAAATTAATATCATAATCATCATTGAAGTATAGTCATATAAGGTTTTTATAGCAGCCTTCTAAGCATAAACCATATCACATCACTGAGGAACAAATTGTCTGCTATCAAACCCAGTTAAAAAGAGTATACAGGTCATGAATATACAAGGGTCATGTATCCTTATCCCTTTGGAAAAGACACAACAAACTAATTTTAGGGCACAAAATATAAAAATGATTGTAACAAACCTGATATCAGGATCAGCCCATACCGGTGCAGCTTTGACATGATCATCAGTATACTTGACAGGATCATACTCTGGCCATTCCACGCTCCATGCAACCTTATCATCAGGAACAGGCAATCTGTAGACTTTGGAGTTTGGGTAGGGATGCTGGCTGCGAGCCTTCTCGTGTATCATCGTAGCGGGCATGACCGACGACGACGCACCACGGGTCACCTTCGGAAGGTGGAAGTAGTGTCCGCAGAGGACGAACGAGGAGAAGAGACTGTAGACGGGGAGAGAGAAAGATTGAATAAAATTATCAGCATCAGTAGATTATTAAGAACATCACATCAATAATTATGGAAGTAAAGTTATAACCAATAGGATGAAACTGAAATCGCAGAACTTGCAAATTTCAACAACTTATCCTATTACAATTATGAACTTCCTCAAATAAATTTTCATGTAACGAGTTCCGCATATAATGCATATTCCATTCATTTCTTCAAATTTTGCAGGGTTCCCTTATTACAAACCTGACTAAACAAGATTTAGAGTCCCAAGAACTGGTGTCATGATTGGTGTCATGTCATGCAATTCTTCTACAGTTTATGTGGAATGACAAAAAGAATTACAAAAAGAATCGCAAAAAAAACCCAGGAAGAATATGGTATATATATGCCAATTCATGATTGATACCTGGGCAGGGATTCAACTTCAGCATCAGTAAAAAACCAACCCCTGCCTCCAACCACAATAAAAAAAAAACCTGTCCCACATCCTTAAACCCCTCCCTCTCCACTCAAACAAAACTCATTTTTCTCCAAATAATCAAACACCAACAATAACACTAATAAATTAAATATATATTGATGAACTTTGGAACTAACGTTGTTAATGTAATATACTGTAATTGTTGGTATTTGACGAATATTTAATCTTATTGCTACAATGCACTATATTGGTTTTATAATCAATGTAATGTCAACAAAAAATATTGCTGCAAATATTTCAATTGAATACAAGCTTTTTCATGAAACTTGATGTCCTATCAGAAACCTGCATTTCGGAGAATGAATATCAAAAATCATAAATTGACAAAATATTTCAAAGTCCAAATATCCTAATAGATTAGGGATGCCAATCTTGATCAACAAATTGCCATATATTGAGGAATGAGAAAGGGAATTAAGGTGGGGAAAAGTCCTTCAAGTATCCTGTAATGATATGACTTCAGAGGAAGCTGTACACTAAATGTCAATGAACACATACATTGCAGACATGTCCGTAGACCATCTATCTTTCACAAGAGAGGACTTCCTCGTATTGTCAGGAGATCAAGGAAGAAGAAACAGGAATAAAATGAAATAAAGAATTCATAAACAAAGTTCTTTTAAAAAAAAAGGATGTCAACGTGATTAATTCCTTGAGCAAAATATATCGGGTCAGCAATTCCGCAAATACCATAGTTGTGTGGTACATTAAGTGATAAAATTACATCTATAAATTGAATATATCTCTTCTTTTAAAATAACATTCCTGATTTCCCGTTTCTCTCCATTCTGTCAGCCCTAATACTGATTATTAACATTTTCTGCTCCTCAGTCCTCTCTCCACAATCCCCTGTCTCTCTCTCTCTCTCTCTCTCTCCCTTCCCCATTCTCACTCCCTTGCTCCCTCACACACATTCTCTCCCTCTCTCTCTCTCCCTTTCTCTCTCCCTTCCTCTTCAACTTGCACATAGTACACACAAAACTACTCGATCATTATATCTGGACACTATTAAAATGCAATCTCAATATATAGACAAATGTTATACAGTACATGTAACAATCATGAAATCAATGATAATATAGCACAAATCTACACTGTAAACACTGTTTTCAAATCCAGCAAAGCACGAAGAACTGTTTGGTCGTCTACAAAATAATTCCTACACTGATCTACTCACCCAATAGCAAAGGAAGCCTGAGTAAAAGAGTATACCCTATTACAGTACACTACATCTATAATGGACAATAGCATTGAGGAATGAACCTGGAGAAAAGCATAAATTACTCATAGTGAGTGCTTTTTTCCAAATGAATATTTAGAGCCCTACCTGTATATTTATACTTATAGCCCACCGAGCTTTGAAGAATTTCCATAATTTCCGTCTCTTTCATGAGACCGCATGAATAGAAATGATTTGTTTACCAAATATAATAGTCTCACTGGTACTATCCAAATATGGTTAAAATGAATAAGTTCTGTGAATCGGGTTGGGCGAAAAATGAGGAAGAAACCTTGAGCTGAAACTAATTATAAACAATACTATTACATGTGCATGGATGTCAACTGTTCTGGAATATGCATGACGTCAAATTTAAAATGCGAATATCACAGCAGCTGTTCATAAGTAGGGGAAAACATGACAACCATAACCATACTCTGTCATTCACTTGTGATACAGCATAAAATTCATATGACAATACACCTCATCATGTATATTCCGGAACGGTTGTCATCTCTGCTATTATGACTTGTGATGAAAATGGTAGAATACACATTTCTCAATCCATTCAAGCTTGTCCCTCACATCTGGTTTGCTATTGAGATATCATAGACAATGATGGTAGATACGGGTTCACTCTCAGCATTAACCCTTTCAGGACATCCTGTTCTTTTCTTTCTCTCCACCTCCCTGTTTAGCTTTTTCTATATACTTGTGTGTTGACTTCATTTCTCTGTCATTTTGCTTATGATTAAGATTCTGCTAGGATCGAAAGCTCAAGCTCTTTTTTTACTTCAACCCTTTCAGGACGATAGAACACGTTTTGTGTTTTGGTCCAATAACTTTTGATGTAATGCTCTAAAAATATGCCTGATGTATGAGCAGAAAGAGGAAAAAAATTCTACACTAGATCTGACCATTTTTATTCTATCACCATTTGTCGCTTGATGCAGATAATTTTTTGAATGAAAATAATCATTAAATTGGTCACAAATCCTTAGATTGGCAACACAAAAAATCATTTGAAAATCATCATTTTCCATGCAAATTGGCAACGTTTTTTAACTTTAGATTTCATATGGTAACATAATTTTTAATTGAAACATTCTAAAAAGGGAATTTCAAATTTCAGTGTTGCCAACTTTTTAATAGGGAAGGAATAGTGATTGAATTTGTTGTAAAATTATTCTTGTCCTGAATGGGTTAATTGAGGTTAATGGGAAATGGTCACACAATGGGTGACTTCAAGTACGGTGTGCGGTGTTGGTGTTGGTGTTGAGAGAGCAGATCGGCCCGTGAACCGAGCTCCAACACCGTTGGTCAGTTCACAGAAGCGATACGATCGCTGTATCGATCGCCCAACACCAGCCACGATACCGAGTGACGTCACTCGCGCTCGCAGAAAGCCTCGCGAACGGCCCAACGATAAAATACTTTTGGGTCCGAAATTCTCAAATTAATCTATTCTTATTCATACAAATCGTGCAATCTTTTTCACAATCCAGAAGAAAAAATATTGTCTTCCAAAATAAAGTAGTTGGTTTTAGTTTTAATTTGCAAGTTTTACCGGAAAGTTAATTTAACCACCGACATGTCACGAGTTTTCGGAGCAAAATTTGCTACTGTTCTGTGTGGAAAACGAATGCATGATTTCAACACCAACACCAACACCGAACTTGAAGTCGCAATTTCCCCGATCCCTAGGGGTTGGTGTTGAGAGATGGGAAAATTGCACGTGAATCGTCAACACCGACCGTGATCCTCGGTTCAGCAGACGACATTCAACACCAGCAACCAACACGAGCGACCGGAAATACGTCAGAATCTTGCGAGGTCAACCCCAACACCGACAGACTTCAGGTTTGGTGTTGACGCTGGTGTTGGTGTTGCTGCAACACCAACACCAGCGTTCCACACCGTACTTGAAGTCACCCAATGTCCCTACAAGGTTCATACATGTAGGCAGAGTATTGGAAAGAAACACCAAAGACCAGTCAACCGAACTCAAACAGTCATCACTAAATGGCATGGAAGGAACGTTTTAATTTCATGCTTTTTCTCACAAGAGACATTTGTTTGGGGTTTTTTTTTTTGTTTTTTTTTTGGGGGGGGGGCATCTACTCTACATACATCTACTGTATGTCCAACTAAATTAATATTCCAGCATGCGAGCAGGTTGACACGAGCATGAAAGGAAATTGACCTAGAATATACGAATCTACACAATAACTTTCAAAACCTAACACAGAGCTCTCTCTCTAAATAATATTATAGCTGCCTAGATTGGGGTCTTTGCTTGCAAACTATTGGAAAGACAAGGATTCAGGCAAAAGACATACAAAATGCAATACCATCGAAGATAGCATTTCTAGTGCACAGTGATGTGAAATTACATATTATACCTACAATGCAAACCCAAATATTCTGAATAAAAACATTAAAAATAATATCAAAAAAATAATAATTTCAACCCTGATGCTTTGTGATTTGTCAAACTGATGCTAAATAACAATCCTCTGCAATAGATAATTCAGGCATTGTTTCAGGCATTGTTTTGAATACATTTGTGACTCACACCCATGTAGGTGTTTTGCCGGAAGTTGCATGGAGACATTCACGCTGACAGCAACAGAGCTCCAGGGAGAAACATTTATCTATATGGGTAATATGACACTCTTTTCTACAGCCATCATTTCAGGAAGAAACCCCAAATTTGGCTCCTATTAGTATATTCTTATCTTTAACAAAAAGAAATCCCACTGAACACGCCTCCCAGTAGCAGTATTACACAAGAAACACCGTGACCAAAATGTGATTTCTTAAATTATAATCATGTGAGTATTCAAATGTCACTTATAAATAAACCATAAAAACATTATTTTATACTTGCCTTCAAGGAATGAAATCTGATGATACATTAATATATAAACAATGCAAGTACATCCACTCAAAAACCTCTCCACACCAAATTAGTTGCCATAGCGATTAATAGACCCTTTCTACATGATGGATCCTCGTTAATGGGACTGTCCACTAAGAGCTTTCAGAGTGATTATAATCGCAGTGATTACAATCCCAGATCTCCAGACAGTTGGCGAGCATTGACTCGTCACTTCTGGACAATTAGCGGAACAGATGCTGTCTAAAGTCAGGTGGATCTAGCTTCTAATTAGGCTATTTTTTTCTAACTTAATTTCTAAGCTGGAATGGATGGTTAAATACACGCAATACACCTACATCAGACCCGTATACAGGGGGGCTAATGGCGTCACAGCAAAATTGACAAAATGAAAATATCTGACTAATTAAAAATGAGTTGTGTTTATTGGAGAGGTTAAGTTTTTCTGAGCATGTCGATACCAAAACATCATCATCGCTGAAAATGGAGCTACAACTTTTTGTCACTGGACCATGCCTTGAATTTGGATTTTATGGGGTCAAGGCAATTTTAATGAAGAAAACTTTTTTTACCAAGGCAAGGTAATAGAGAACTATGGATGGGAAATCCAAAAAGGGCAGACACAGCAAGCAAAGGGAGGCATCAACAGCAATCGCAATGGGTTCCCTTCGGCCAATTTGATCACGGCTGGTGGATTGTTTTGAACACATTCCTCAAGTACCGGTCATAGGTGGCTCAGTGGTAGAGCGTCTGCCCCATGGGTTCGATCCCCGGCCGAGTCAGACCAAAGACTTATAAAAATGGGACCATCTACCCTTCTTGCAAGGCGCTCGGCATTTAAGAAAGGAGAAGGGTAATAATAACTTCATGTTGTGCAGGGCTCGCTGGAAGAGCAGCTAGCTTACAGCTGAATGTGGCTACCCTAGACAAAAAAAGATATTATTATTATTATTATTATTATAATCATTTTAGTACAAGAATGTTGAAATCAATCAAAGCTTAGAGAAAGATACCAGGATGTGTAGATGAAGGTCAAGACTCCCTGCAGACAATCATCTGGAGACTGTTACCATTACAATGAAGCTTACCAATAGACTCACAAAAACCCCGGAGGTCAAACCTGCGGCTACCTGTCTATAGCAGCCACCTGCCTATCATAGCAACCTAAATTGGTCCCGTCCAGATGAAAATGTTGTAGAATCCATCTATAGAGGTAACCTGACTATTTATGTTTCCCTTTGGTGGCCACTATAGACAGGTTTGACTGTACATTGTACTCTAACTAGAGAACATACTGGTACCCATCGAACTACATCTACTGAAAACCAAATGAAAGACTCCAATAGGATCATAAGACAATACTCAAAGTCTACCTCTCACTATATCTTTACTTCATTCTTGAACCCTTCCTTCATTTAGATTAAAAAATTGTCATGATTAAGTGCCAAATTTGTAACCATCGAAGACATCCAAGACAAAAAGAAACCTAAAGACATAAAGCTAGCATCACAAAACCAAACCAAATAACTCCTCATCAGCGTCCCACTGCAAGATCTTCCAATCTCAATGTCAATCTCCAATCACTCACTCACCCATATATTTCCTGGAGATAAGATTTACCATATCAAAATCAATCTCATGGAGTAGAAAAGACCTTTAAACTAGCACAAAATTAACAAACTAAATTAAGGGGGATGTGCAGATGGCTCATGCAGCAATCATTATTGGAATCATGTGTGACATAAGTGATATCATTCCTAGAGTTATATACCAATTCTAAAAGCACCACCTAAAGTTTTCTGTTCTTTTTGGTCTGAGAGCACAAAGCTGATAATTACTTTTGTACCAGGAAGTATTCAAACATAATGTAAAATAAATTTTGATTATGCAAATTGTGGGTTTGTAGCACAAGCCCCATACAAATATGGTGACATCAAAGATTACTAAATAATGAATGATCACATCCTTATTTTAAACACCTATTTAAAAAAAAATACCTCTTTAATTTTTATAGTAAAATAAAAAACCAGATCACATACTGACTATTGTTTCATATATAGGATGAACACAGAAATATGATCTATTCTAGAAGCTTTATATTGATTGGAATGGAATCAAATGAAGTCGTCTACAAACCTGTTACATTTCAATCAAGATTCAAGTTATTTTTAACACAAATCCATATTATCACATACCCGAATAAAATCAAAGTAAATTGTAAATTATGCACATTCCAATTTTAGTAATGTTATCGCAGTCACCATGCATATCAAATGATTCAGTACAGTTTTCACAAAGTGAAAAATCATGAGAAAATCGTTAGAACAACCTACTGGTGTAGATCTTCTACTTTGTGAAAACATTCCAGTGATAGGATCAATGGTTGAAAAGATAATATGTTAAGCCCCGGTCACATAGGACGCCGGAAGCAACACGATTCACCCCGACTCTTTGTTAATTCACAGTTAACTGCCTCAGAACAACGAGTCGGGGTGAATCGTGTTGCTTCCGGGGTCCTATGTGACCAGGGCATAAAGTGTCAAATGAACTGAAAAAAAAAATATTTTGTGGATTATAATACATGCATTCTTGGGCTTATCTACATGTACCTTCTCAGTTTTAACTAAAAACTAATTATGATGCAGACATTGGAACCCTGGATCTATCTCCATCCATGTTGGAAGCAGGCATCAGTGCATTGCAGCTGGCTGCAATCTAACAATTCATGCACAAAGTCTAGACCATGTACTCTCTCTAATACTGTCTGTACACTGTACTTAAAAGTAATTCTAGAAAGCCACAAATCACCCGAACACTATACAGAAGACCCTAAATCACCCAGGTGTTGTAAATTTTTCCATTTGTAAACCATCCACAGCACTGAAAACTATACCCTGTAGAAGTTGGCTGTTGGTTATATTACTGTCTCTGGGATAAATATAGTACCTGGAATATAATTAAAAACTATGAAATAACAAGATTATATTCCCATCCCCTTGTGTTCCATTGTACATATTTTGGCCCTGATATAACAATATTCTCATAAAATGAGGCAATATGTTTGGTCATATGGCAAGTTTCCTTTGTATGTAAATCAAGTGATAAACCTACAGGGAATAATTTTCCTGGTATCGCATCGCGATTTGCTATCATAATGCATTTTTACAGGATTGCTATAATTTTTTTTTTTAAATAGAATTGTACAGAAAAGTGCTGCAAATATTTCCTTGGTGCCTAAAACTGCTAATCAAACATGAAAACTAAAATTATACCCTTCATAGTAGAACATTCTAAGGCCATTTATCACAATTGGTGGTTTGAGGCCTCAATTTAATAAGCATTTGGGGGGCTGAATGGAAATTAAAAATATGTTCATGGACTAAGATTTATCTTGCTTTGATATGATTGATGAAATACTGCATCATAATAATGAAACAAAGGAAAATATGGATGGTGATGAAATAAAATTTACATAATGATAATGTAATGGTGATTTACTTCATGACATGTTTTTTTCTAATGTTTTATGAAGAGTTGCAACCTAATTTCATGTTTATAAAGTGATACACTTAAGAGCTCGAGGTCATTAACAATTAATGTGCTCTAATTCTGACATCTGTGCCAAATGTAAATAAAAATGCAGACAAATTCAGAGTCATCATTGATATCTGTAGCATAAAATGATCGTTTTTGATGAGAGCCCTAGCATGCAAGTTCCATGGCAATTGTGAGAAAGTGGATTTAATCATTTGACCATGATGACGAAAATGAATCACGGTTATCTGAAAATAAAAATCAAACATGCACATTCTGTATGATTAGTCGCTAAATGATGCAAAAAAATATATGTTGAAGGGTGCAAGACAAGTGAAAAGAGGTTTACTTGTCCCCAGAGTCGCTGGTCGTCTTCTCCATCGACCTCTTCTTGGGAGTCTTCCGGAGTGGCCTTTGAGCACCTTGCTTCGCTGAGGATTTCCTTGACGTCTTTAGGGTTGGAGACTTCCTCTTTGGTGCTGCCTTTGAGCCAACTGATCGCTTGGAAACATTCTTGGTGCCCTTCTGTGGTGATCTCTTTGCTGCTCCCTTCCTCTCCTTGGTTTGCTTCTTACCAACAAGAATAGAACTTGCGTTTGACTTAATGACTGCCTTTCGGGTCTTCGTCACGGACCCTTTAGCTCTAGAAGTCTTGGTCTTTTTAACCAACCTGTAAAGGTGCATGGGACCTTTCCCGACAACAAGTTCTATCTTGCCTTGGCTAGCTGCTTCCTTGAGGGCAGGGCCAACGGATGATGTATCATTGTATGTGGTCTTGATATAGTTCTTGATAGATTGAGCGGAGGATCCGCTGCCATCCTTGAGCGCTGTCAAGGCAGCTATCACCATGTCTGATGTCAATGTACCTTTGACAGCATGCTTCCTGGACACCTTCTGTGACTGTTGTTGGTCAGAGGTGGATCGAGTCTTACGCTGAGTCTTCATGATGTTTGAACGCTACTGAGATTAAGAGCAGGAGAGGAGAATTCCAAGAAGAAAAAAGAAGTAAAGTGCTGTACTACTCAATTATAAAACTGATGCAATTCAAAAACATTTGTGGACAATCAGAGATTTAGAAGCTTCATGCCAATGGCAAATCAAAATATTGAAGGACAATGGCATTTCTTTAATCAAGCTGACAAGTTTTCTGTCACAAGATCTAATGACTTTTGAATTTTGGACTCGGATATTAAAAACTTTTATAAAGATATCTGCCTAATCATGCAATTTACCATACCAAGTTCCATCTTGGCAAGTTGGTACATGTTCTTAAAAACATTATTTGTAAGCTCAAAGTATACCATTTAATGAATTTACAACATGAAGAGTATACAATCAATCCCACCAGGATGTCATTGACTCTGTATGGCTCAGCTATGTTGTTTAATACAAGATTAACTATGGATTTGTGGCTGAAAATGATCTAAGCCAGGAAACCACTATTTCCTGATTTTATTAGGCTTTTTTCAGTCATTTTACTAAGAGGCAATAAAAATGAATTACTATTGAATTTTCTCTCAATTTAATGCACAAAAATCTGAAAACATGTCAATTCAAACCTGTACCTTGTCGTCAAATAACTAATTAAAACCCCAATAAATTGTTTTTTTTTTTAAATATAGTCTTGAACAGACTATCAAATCACCTAAAAACAATCAATAGATTGCAGAATCAATTGTAGCAAGAAAGATTTACCGCCAAAAAAATGTTTGAATTACCAGGGTTGAGTGTATAAATTCATATAAAGTGTATCAAAGCTGACACGAAAAATATTTGTGTACACATATAAAGCCAATTAAAGTTCACGTAGAAGCCATGGAGTTTTCTTTACCATGATACCAATTGATGCATACAGGTAATGTTAGCCTAGAGTAAAATTATATTCATTGTCCCAAGTACAGGTACTAGACAAACTTTAAACTAGCAATTTCAGATTAACCCTAACCAAGGGAAACATGATTGGCAAAATAGCATATATCCTTTTGAATTCATTAATGTCATTTGATACAGAGACAGCTACAACGGAAGAAAGTTTAATCTTTTGAAAGCCAATTAGCTCTCATTTTGGCACATACATATGTACAGCATTTGAATTTGGGGCACATTCTTGATACGAATCTTGACTACACAAAATGTTGGCTTTAGGGGAAGATCAAGGATTGGTAGATGGCGGGGGGGGGGGGATGTCTGACAAGTCAGCCTTCCCACTGCAAAAAAAAAAACAGGGAGATGTACATAACATTTCATTGGCTGGTGAACGAGAGAATTTTTTTTTGTTACCAGTTTTCACTTCCTTCGTCAATTGTGGGGGGGGGGGGGGCGAGACCATCTTGTGCACCACCACCTAGATTTTTCTTTTGAACAGCAAAATCTAATGTAGTCACACCAAACACATGTACATGAAGCTAAAATCTAAGAGTAAATGTCTTGAAGGGTAGGAAGTTTCGGTGAGACCTCAAATTTCTAACAGGAAATTTTTTTTTCTCCTCTTCCTTAAAAACATTTGGATTTCTATGACCTTGTAAGAAGAGGAAATAACCTCAACCTTCATGGGTATTGTTCTTTCTTCTAAAAACAAACGGTCTGGATTTCAAAACGGAAATCACATGAGCTCTTTCACATGCCAAGAAAGTATTGAAATTATTCACTGAACTGTTTTGACATTAAATATTTTGATTTCCTGTATTCTGCATTGTTTTACAGATAATTCAGTTGTGTAAAAGCGCTCCATATATACAATAAAAATGTTGATTTTATTAAGTGTTGAGTTATTTCTTAAACTGTATTTATTTTGAGAGCAGAAAGGAAGACTCTTACTTGAAATACAGGAAAAAATATGGTACCTATAGCGTACATGTATGTAATTGCACAAACAACCTACAAAGTATACACTCAGGTTAAATATATACACTGCAGTTCAAAAATATATTTACCGATAGAATAAACACCTTCTCTCAATTTGTTTGATGTGTTCTTGTTGAAAGGCAGAAACAACATTATTTGTGAGATAATATGGTATACGAGGTGATTGTAGATCACAACCCTAGTCATGACCTGATGATTGATTGATTGCACAATCAATGTGCTGGTACTATTCTATCCAGGCTTCTACTGTAGGCAAGTACAGCCAGATCCCACCGTAGGGGTGTTCGCATTAACAAATCAAAGTGATTTGGATCGCAATCCGGACAGATCTATTCAATTCAATTTATTTCACATCACTTAAAAAATACATAAAATGGCAAACTAAAAGCATATTATTAATAAGACAAAACAATACAGCAAAGAATGGCGAAAAGGAGTGAAGTGTGGAGGATGTGGGGATTAACGAAGGCCACTGATCTGTCAAAGGTTAATCCCCAACTTTACATCTGCAAATATGAGACCAATAGAATAAATTCAATGGTGTCAAATGTTTCCTTTCAACTTAAAACTTCATTTTCCTAAGCTGAGAATTTCAAACCAAAAGCTTTGAAGACATTTTTTCATCAAACAGCCCAATTGGAGTCTTGTTGGTCAGCGCATAGAGATCTCTACAGTCTGAGTCACAGACCTACAATACTTCTGATATATCTGTATGCAAGGTCCTTGTCCATTGTAGATGTACTTAGTTTATTGTGGTAAAGGCTGCCTGAAGAGACTGCAAGAAGATCTTGGATAAATTGTTGCAATGAATAAAAAATTACATCATGTGTAAATTTATATTTTTATTATCAATCCTCAGTTTGTACAAATAAAATACAGTATACACACATTTCATGCATAGATGCACTGCATTTTACAATACTTCTGATATATAGTCTTCCATGGACAATAGGGAATTGTAATAATCAATAGAGTGAGTGGTTCAATTTACATGTTTGTGCCTATGTGCACAATTGATGAGTTGAGAGGTAATGTTTGAATTTGAGATCAAAAGCTCCAGTCCTATTGTTAACACACCTGCAATCAATTTAAGAAGATGTGCTACCACTGCTCCCCCTACCCAACAAATGGCAAATTATAAATTTAATCCACTGCACTGGATGTTTGATTTAAGAATGCAAGGTGTGAAAATATTGATTGTTCAACAAAATGCACTGGGTTCTTTATAGCTCCAAAAGATGTTTTGATGTAATGAATATTCCATTCTTATAAATCAAGAGATCAATTGCTCATCAATACTTGAATTTAAAACTGCATTCCCAATAGAAAGACATGAGTACTGCATTTGTTTTGAAATAAGGAGAGGATGAAAAGTAATCAGCAATAAGAAGCAATTAATCAGAATTCATAATTCAAATTTCCTTGATCCAGATCAAATTAATTTTCTAGTCACTTTCATATCCAATTGTAAGACAAAATGGACAGATCATCAATACTGCCCTTTGCAAGGACTTTCATATACTCATTTACATCGTGCTTACACCTATGGGGGGGGGGGGGGGGGGGGCTGATAAGGCAGGTGCCCCTGTGAAAAAATTGCAACTTATCAGAAAAAATAAAAGGAAAGACCCATTTTTTATGAGTCAGCTCGGCGCCGATTACAAATCTATTCTCTTTTGGGGAGCGCACAAGAAAATTCTGGATTCATATATTTTCGCCCCTAGTACAAGGGCATAACTGCATACACACGCTAGCATAAGCTGAGCAATATTTGTTTTGCACATTTTTTTTATCCTATTTTTTTTTATAAAATCAGCAGAATTACTGAAATTTACTAATTTAAACAGTGATTCCAGGAATAGATTGCAGGTCACTGGCTAACTTTGCCCTTTAAGGTGACCCAAAACACAAGCTTTGCTTATGGGGTCTTTGCCTCCTTAAATTTTTTTACTATGTCATCTTTTCCTCTGTTTATAATGTCTTTTGAAAAAGGAATTAAATGTTCTGTTCAATTCAATTTAAAAGTACACTAAATTCTTCTTATGATAAGAAAATCATACAACATTGAATTAATCAAGGAGTGATTAGTTGAAAATACTTTGTCTCCTACAACTGAACTATTGCCCCAAAAGTTATCCAGCCCATGTATCCTTTTTGTTGAATAGCCTACATGAACATTGACAGGTTATTGGAGGACAGTGTAGATCAATAAATGCCTCTTCCATGACACAACCATGAAACAAGATAGTGGGTTGATAGCTCAAGTCTACTCTACTGAGGCCTCATTCTAATGCCAATGGAGTAAGATATAAAGTATCAAATTCAATGCCTCCGATCCTACCCGATGTACATGTAGGCCTACATCATACGCTGCATAATCTACCAGTATGAAGTGCCTTCACAAACAAGCATACAATTGTATTGTCATTGAAAATACAAATTTGTACTTTTCTGGATCTCCTATACATATGAATAAATTCTTTCTGCTTGATCAAACATCTGTCTATAATGTATGTTTGCATCTATGGGGAGCTAAATATGATTTCTTGATGGGGAGGTAAATCATCTACAGATACAATTTTCTGTTTAAATAGTAAACTACTTTAAGAGAGGTGTGTTGGTGCATTAACACAAGGAGAACAATACAAGGCAAGAGAGGAACAACTTTGGAAATTACGTCAAGATGAAGACCTGAGATGTACAAACAGTAAACGAGAACACTGGATAGAATAAATAAGCGTGTGCTTTATACAAGAAGTCATGCCAGTAACAATGAATAACACAGAATGAGACAGCAAAGCAAAGAAGACTGCTGAATTAGATCAGAGAACAATAAACAAATCATAAACTTTCAATTCTGAGTACAAGAAGTATACAAATCACAGTGATTCCAAGGTTTGAAGACTTCTCAATATATTTGTATCAAGATCAATGAAAGTCAATTTCTTCAGCATAGTATGTAACTATATGATTATAGGCTTAGGAAAAGGTCAAAAATATTTTGTCATTTATCACCATCCATAAGCCTCTGCTAAAATGTACATTTTCAGTATAAATTTCACCATCTAAACTTTCATATCGGTTATACATAAAATGCAAGAGTTGAACTTACAGACACTGACATATCGAGTTTTATGATCTCAAATAATATAAAGCTTATTTGTCTACAAAACAAAGCCATCAGAACTCATCAACATAAATGTACCAGCAGAAATACAATAAGATCCATTTCTCTGAAATAATCTAATATCCTTGTGCAATTCTTAAACAGGAAGAATCAATTCTGACTGTTTGCGATGGCAACGTTTCATGAAATTTGGGAGTCAAAAGTTTGTGTGATGAACATATTCAGGAATAATACTTTCATTTGAAATCACAAAACAAAAGAATACTTGAATCACAAGCTCTAATCTATAAAACGCTCACACACTCAGATTTAAATGATGAATATTGTTTATTGCATTAATGGTAAATATTTTGTAAGATCTAAGTTGCTGATCAGACTATTAATCTGAATTTTATTTTCCATTATTGATCAGATTTGAATTTAAATATAAATCACTTGGAAGTACGTGAATACATGTAACTACCTAGAAACTACATTTACCAGGGTCAAAAATTACTCTATTTTGCATCAGATGCAGGCCTTTGCTCCTTCCCTCTATTTCTTTTCCTCCATCTGTTCTCGATCTCTCTCTTCTTTCTTTTCGTACCCTTTCTCTCTCTTCGTTCTCTATGTACCCCTTCTCTCTCTTCGTTCTCTATGTACCCTTTCTCTCTCTCTCTCTCTTTGTTTGATCTACCTCTCCTCAATCAACTCTTTTCCTTGTCCCTTCTCCTGTGAAGTCGCAAGAATAATAAATATAAGATGAATAAAAATTTTACATAACATTGGACATCTGAGAAGGCACTATTGGATCCAATTTTGATGTGTAGTCCAATCCTGGTTACCATGGCAAACTGATGTCGAAGCATGCAACTCACTTACCATCCCATGTTTGGTTTGGTGATGACCAAAGAAACTCGAGCCAGTTTCCCGAAAATCAATGAATCCTTACAAATTGATTAAAATCCACAAATCCTCTAAGAGAGCCTCAGATCACGTATAAAAACAACAAACAGTGATATCCTCAAATATCCAAGTCAGAGAATTATTAATGTCTGGTGAAGTTGAACAAGTTCTAGCTTTATACATGTACTCTCCGGACAAAGATTACTTTCGATTACTAGCAGCAGATAATTCTACTTGATCATGTGATAGAAGTTGTTCATCATAATATCAGCATGTTCTTCCTGGAAACAGAGTTAGAAAACAACCAACAATCCCGAATTCTTGCAGTAGGCCCGTATTCCCGGACAGATGCACTTGACAGTTGTATTGCGTATGATAAATACAGTAGTTCTGTCTGTGTATGTGATTGTTGCCTTGAAATGTAACCTTACTGGTGTAAGAGAGCTATCTGGTAGGCCAACAGGAACGACGATATGATAGGCAGATCCAGTGGAACACGAGCTGGTCTGGCACACATCCAGATAGTCTAACCCCACTAGGCCTCGTGCTCAGACATTTGATAGCTTAGGTACAAGAAAACGCTAGATAAAAATTACCAGCTATTTCATAGTTCTGTGGTAAAGATAGAACTGTGTGAAATTTACAGGCAAGTTTAATCTCACAAGAATTTTAATTGAATGACTCACATGAACCAAGAAAAATCTGTTCAAGGGTATCAAAATATTTGACAAAGAAAGACAATGAATTTCATTCTTGAACAGTCCCGCCCACGGACAAAGACGAATTACAAACAAGTATATGTGCCAAATTAGCAACACAAATTAATGTATACTGTAGCTAGAATAATAATAAACTTCAAAGGAACTCTCAAACAAATTTATATACATGTAGGCCTAAATTTAAAATGAAAATTAAAAATACAATGAAATTTACACCTCACGTGTACATGTGTATGTAAGCCTACAGTACATGGCAATATGAATCCATTTCAGGAAGCAATCCTTGTTGCCAAAACATGGAAATCCTTGGAAAAGTGGAAAAGAACAGGACATAACTTAGTACACAGGAAACAGAGAGTAGGGTGCTCATACATGATGAGAAACATGTCTGCATGATAGACTAATAAATCAGTTTGAACCTTGGAGGTCATGACATCACTTTCCCTCCCCATGGACCGCCTGATCTGTCATGTGACTTCTCTATTGCCCATCATAATGGATTCGAATAAACAATTCTAAAACAATACGCAATAGTCTTAACTGTCAGACCAAATCTAATGGTAAACTTTCAGACAAAATCGAAAAGATATAATTAAATAAAAGAAATAATAATAATAATTGTTTGTCTAGGACTCCACTAAGCAACCCTATAAAAAAGGCTCAACCTGAACATTTTTTACCTGAACAAATTAAAGAATCACTGTATAGAAAAACAGAAGAAATCAAACTTGAACAGTCATTTCCAGTTTTATAATGTGTTATGTTTTATTTTTCACTACCTTCCTTGTCTTATTTTCCTCATGAATTGTGCTAAAAAATGAAGGAAAAACTTTTTCCAACAGACCAATGCTTTTTTTTCCTTCAAAAAGGCTTTGGAGGGCAAGAAAGAACAAAAGTTTATCTTTCCCAAAATTCATGACTAATGCCAATTTGCACATGAGGAGGAAAACTAGTATAAAACTGTTACTTACCCTATTGGGCAAGTAACAATTTCATTTACTTGCCGGACAGCTTCATTTTGTTGCCCCGGGTATGCGGGCAAGTGGGTTCATAGCGCCCTGAATTGTTTTAGCCAAATCATATAAAGCTCAGTATCTAGCAAAATCAGGCACTTCCATTTTTTAAAATAAGGATGGACAAGAGAATGATAGCAGTCAATTCTTTAAAGTTATGAATTCATATTTTCATATTCATTAACACTTCCCCAAAGAGCGATCTTACCAACCTCGTACTTAATGTTGTTTGGTCTTCTGCAATGAATCTGTCAAATGTACTATGAAACGTACAACTTTGAAGCCAGAAAGCAGAGAAGCTACGAGTCTTGATCTGAGAATAGCACCAATCTGATTAGTGCTATCCAATCCCATGCAGACAGTTATATGCCAGATCGTCTGATTTTAAACTATAACTTCCTGCTCATATGACGTCAATACCCTGCTTCCCAAGTATAGACCCATCGCACCATATTTTCATCCATGACGACATGCTCAAACACAGATATTGCATAAACATCCCCCCCCCTCCTGATTACGTCAAAATTGGATGACATCATACAACATCCTAGATACAAGTTTCCTTCAACTTTGTGACATCATAGTAAAGAAGGATGCTTCACTTGGCAGTCGATCAAACACTGGCTACTGCCCTCTATAGAGACTTTATGACAATCATGTGGAAAAGACATACATGTTCAAGTGTAAAATGGAATAGAATGTTCAAGTGTAGCATAACTATAAATCGACTAAGACAAGGATACCTAGGTGTAATGTAAATTCATTATCTAATTCTGTTTTTAAGTCAATAAATACAGATAATCAAACTTTACACTGTTGAGTAGACCCATTATATCTTCATTCAACGTGCCACTAATATGTTGATCTCACTGTTGGCCTTTTGATTTCTGATTCGTAATGTTTGGGGAATTCATAAATTGATCAGAAGTGGGATATTGATGTACATATAGTTTGCCTTATTTGTGGGGTATTTAAATGTGAGCTTTGTTTGATATGGAGTACTTGTACTTTGTATCACTAATCCATTTGTCTACAAGATCTTGATTCAGTAAAGTCTCACAGAGCTGTCTATGCACTTTTACATTTCACTTGTGAATTCATATTGTACTGTGTACATGTTTGTTTGGCTCAAAAGAACGAATATCACAATTCTTTCTCGGAATCACAGGTAGGCGCACAATGTATGTAATAAAATGACAATAAAGTGACTTTCGACAATTATCTGTCTCTTAGAACTCATGTTAACAACGTCTGCAAATCCGCCTCATTTGCCCTGCATAAAATTGGCAGTATCCGTCCATTTTTAACAAGAGCCACAGCTCACAGACTTGTTCAAGCACTTGTCATGTCTCGCCTAGATTTTTGCAATAGTCTGTTGTTTGGTCTACCTGATGCACAAATTAATAAACTTCAAAGAATCCAAAATTCCGCAGCTAGGCTTATTGTCAGACGTTGTAAACGTGAGTCAGTGTCACCTATACTGAGGGAGCTGCATATGCTCAAAATCCCGGAACGAATTGATTTCAAGATNCATCACAGATTATGCTAATTAGCTATACGCATGCCATTTCAAGGATGCCCAGCACAGGTGGAAATGATGACTTTGAAAATTCATAACTTTTGAACGAATAATCCAATTTTGCTCAAATTTTCAGTTTGTTCATCTGATTTTTCTTCATTTACTGACAGTACATTATTGTCTGGGTGTAATTCCCCTTTAAACTTGTGAATTCATATTGTACTGTGTACATGTATGTTTCGCTCGAAAGAACAAATATAATTTCTCGGAATCACAGGTATGCGCACATTGTATGTAATAAAATGACAATAAGAATCTCAATGGGTTCACTTTGTGATAACCAGCTATTGAGTTTGTAGAGGTTTATAATATATCTCGCATTGCTCTCCATGTTTTGATGAAACAGGTATACTTCATTGTCTCCTTGTATTTGGTTCATGACTTTTAATAAATGATGCTGTTTGAATATCCTCAAACAGTGCAATAAAGTGGTTCCTGGACAATAGATCTAGCTTTACAATATTTGATCATCGACCAACAATACTTTGTACAAGTATGTGAGTAGTTAAATACAAACATTACCACAGTACATGAACATGTACTTGGTTAAATCCAATTCGCAAAAGCAAACCTGTGAAATCACAAATAATACTGAAAGTTTGGGAACTTGCATTTCCTGGTACACTCTGATAATATTCTTTATAGTAATGAAAATGTTCATTTCTTGAGTGTTTGATATTCTGATCTCTTTTGCATAAAAAATTGAAAAACTGAAAGTTCCAAATCAGATGCGACCTAATAGAGCACAAGGAATTATCCATTCAATGATGACACATGTCAACAGCAAACTGGTCCTCCATTGTCTCACTCTACTTTAATAAATACATCTGAGAATAGACTAGAGTGATCTGAGGCTAATGTAAATCACAGGTGTTCCATCTGTCAGAATTGTTTTAGTAGTCTCGCATTAATGACATACTCTTGCAAGGGATACAGTCTATTTTTTTTTCTGACGTACATGCCCACACTGATGTCATAACTCAACAATGGTATTTAGAGTATAATACTTTATAAATCATAGCAGAATAATTTTGCAGTTGGTTAGTCGACGCACATTTTCGCGGGGTATTAAATTTGCAGATACAATAAATGAAAAAAAGTATATCTCTTGACTTGACAAATAAAGATTTTTCCAGAAAAGAATGACTGTACAATTACAGAAAAATCTGGAGATTGTGACTGGAAACAAAACTACACGTGATTGAAACATTTAACATGTTGAAAGCATTATTGTGTCACTACAAAACACACTGTGTGAATTTCGGTGCATGTTAATTTTCATACAAATTTTGAAGGATAATTTTCGCGGGTCTAAAATTCGCGGTTGGCAATTTCATCACGAAAATTAAACCCCTGTGAGAATTTTCCGCCATACAGTATATTAGCTACCATGATTCAACTGAATCAATGGCGATGAATATTAAAGATTCATGATCCTAGACAAATACTACAATACAATTCTACACAATGAGAAGAAGGGACAAAGGCTTTTGGACAAAATAAACACCTTCATTCAAGCATTTACAATTACATGCATTCACATTCACGATATAGATAGATGCACACAAAAGAAAATCCCTCTCCCCTTATTCTGCTGAAATATGTCAAACAGGCGTCACACAATGAACAGTGAAGGTACTTTCTTTCGAGTGTATTGAGAAATTATGAATGCCTGAATGAAGTTGTATACTTTGTCAAAAAATCTTTTGTCCTGTACAAATGTATGCTCACAGTGCTAGCATTATTTACAATTTGACTCAGGGCAAGTCAAAGTTACATACATGTACATGGATGTACTCATTCCCTGGGGGTCAACTTGTATTTTTAAGTGAGCTTATCAATACATCAAGTCAATTTCAAATTCAAATTCATTTTTCAAAAATATTATATGAATTCTTTTCGTACTAGGGCTGATTTTGTTGAGATTTCTGACACAATTTGAACAAATTGAAAGTTCTAGTGGACATGGGATATCACTAAATTCAACACACTATTGAGGAATTCAAAATTTTACGCTGAAAATATCCAACTTAGGCAAAAAAAATTTGTTGGCATGCTTCATCTTTTATCAGCAAAATTAATGAAAATCTAAAATATGACCTCAAAATATATTTTCAAATGCTCTGCAATTCCTCCTAAATCTGCACTTCACAAGACAGCAGATTATAGACAAGAGCACTGCACACTGTGACTGACATTATTACATATCCATTGTAACCCATCAAAACTGCCAACACCTCAGCAGTTCTCCAGCAAACGGGGGAATTCAACAAAGAAGAAGCTCTTGAAATTGCTTTCGAAAGTTTGTTCCTTTTTATATTTTCTACTCACCAACACTTTTTCTTGCTTTTTTCTTGTTTTTTTTTTCTCCAAAATTGGCATTGGAGGGCACCCAAGCAATTTTCTCTCTTTTTTTTTGTTTTTTTGGGGGGGGGGAACCTTAGGGTTGGGACACGAATATACAACTTTATCTTTTATGCAAAGTCCCGTTTTTCAGTTGATTAAAATATGCAAATTAATAGGGGTGTCCCAACCAATTTGTTTTAATAATGTTGATGTTAAACTCTCTTAAGTTCTATATACATTTAGGGATCTATAGCTAAAACATTACACTCAAAATGCATCAGTTACCGTACATACATAATTATGACAATCAATTACTTTTGGTAACACATACATGTAGGATAGCCTGCATAATATACAGGAATAATGGTCAATATAACCAATGATAATTTTCTTGCTAAAACAAGTAACAAGATCAATTTTTAATAGAATCGAGACAACTACAGAAAATAGACCATCTAACCAACTGACCTCACAAGTCTACCAACCGGACAAGACAAAAATTATGCAGCTAGACATAATTCGGAGAAAGCTTTCTAGACAACTCAATATTTATAAGAATATTGAAATTAAAATACTTTCAAAATGAGCCTTCTATTTGCAAGCAGCCAGTCATCCAATGAGGTGCCAATTGATCTTATTTGCCTACGCTTCATGAATTTTGCCAAGAGAAGGCCAGATTTTTTACTTGTTGAAAGCAAGGTACATAATACTGGTGAATCCAATGGACTTAAAAATGAATATATATTTGCTAATATATTGCTGCTATTACAATCACAAAAATAAATTGAAATAAATAGCCTTCACCATCGTTCAAAACGAGCCATATTTGCCGTAGTCAATACGCTTCAACATGCGCTCATATTTCTGTAGGTGCGGCATTTAAATACATG
>BQKZ01003579.1:35519-38019 GCA_036244855.1 Temnopleurus reevesii
TACAAAAGAGCATTGAAATTGCGTTCGACTTAACTTTTCGAAGATACTTTATATCGTGTTTTCTGAGGGGATTAATGATTGGTTAAGATAAAAGATGTGGAAAAAATCTGATCTGAATTCATTTATTTATAACACGCTTAAAAACCTAGTTCAACACATGCTGTTTTCCCATGGGGCCGTGCAGTTAAAAATACATTCCAGCACAATCGATCATAATTACAACGTGTACACTATACATTTAAATTACATGTAACCAGTAACAGACATACGAATTAAAAATGAAGCATCATTAACATATTATACTGGAAATATATTAATTAAAGCTGTAAAGAAAACATTTCAAAAATCTTTAGACTATTTAAACAATAACGATTTATTAAATTGAGAAAATGAAGATTGATAATAATAGTAGATACACTTTATATAGCGCACGTATCCACTCTGCTGAGTGCTCGTTGCGATTTGGCAATATTATTACCCTGGCATTAGCCCGGCAGCCACCAGCGCACTTGGCATTTCAAGGAATAAACATTTCTGCCAGGTACCCATTCACCTCACCTGGGTTGAGTGCAGCAAAGTGTGGATGAATATTTTTTGCTGAAGGAAATTGACGTCATGGGTGGGATTCGAACCTACGACCCTCTGTTTGAAAGGCGAAAGTTGTGACCACTACACCACGGTGCCTTAAGAAATTGACGGGGGCGGGGCCGGGGGGAGGGGGTCCAAATGCCATATACTAGTACTCCCCGGGTGTTAACCTTCTAAAGGCTGACTAAACACCAGATAAAGTTTGAATTGGGTATGAGGAGAATTATTCTGATTTCTCACAAGAACTATTATGGTTTCAAATCGTAATTGGTCGTAAAGTAGTCGTAAAAGATTCGTAAAATATTTCTTAAACGTTCCTAAACTGTTTCAATGACTTCGTAATTAGTCATAATTTAATCATAGAATTATCCCGTGTGCATGATACCACAGGCCAAATGCAACCTATACATAATTACAATGTATTTGCAGTGGATCGTAGGTTCGAGTCCAACCCATGGCGTTATAATTTCCTTCAGCAAGAAATTCATCCACATCGTGCTGCACTCAACCCAGGTGAGATGAATGGGTACCTGGTAGGAATATTATCTTAAACGCCAAGTGGGCTGGTGGCTGCCGGGCTAAAGCCATGGTAATAATACTGCGATGGTAGAGCGCTTGGGGAATTCTCATGAGTTGATCGATAAGCGCTATATAAAAGCCGGTCATTATTGTTATTATTATAAAGGAATCGATACCAGGGTGCGATTCGAATCAGCGGCACTTGCCTAATTATGTACTATGACTCTCTACACCCTATAATAGTTTTGCTTTTCTCATCAACACCTTATTTTTATTTTTCCTATTCTCATCCTCCTCCTCCTCCTTCTTCTTCTCCTCCTCCTCCTCCTCCTTCTTCTTCTTCTCCTCTTCCTCATGCTTCTTCTTCTTCTTCTTCTCTTCCGCTTCTTCTTCTCCTCTTCCTCTTGCTTCTTCATCTTCTTCTTCTTCTTCTTCTTCTTTCTTCTTCATCTTCTTGAGTTCCTTTTCCTCATCTTATTTTTCTACTTCTTTTCATTTTATTGAACTCATCCGTTTAAAAGCAAATAAAACTATTAACAGAACAAACACACAGTATCATAAATAGCAATAGAAAATTTAAAATTGGGTAATGGAATGTAGTAGGGTCTGTTCACATAGTTGGGATCCTTTTTGTGACATTTTATAACTTTAAAAATAAGGCTTATCTAAAGTTGAGCATTTGATGTGATACTTGTGTTACCTTCATGAAGCACTTAAAGAACACAAGACCTTTTGTTTTCTGATACTTTTCAAATAATATTAAGAATACAGATTAAGACACAGGCAGCAAAATTCAANTCTTCTTCTTCTTCTTCTTCTTTCTTCTTCTTCTTCTTGAGTTCATCTTCCTCATCTTATTTTTCTTCTTCTTTTCATTTTATTGAACTCATCCGTTTAAATGCAAATAAAACTACTAAGAGAACAAACACACAGTATTATAAATAGCAATAGAAAATTTAAAATTGGGTAATGGAATGTAGTAGGGTCTGTTCACAAAGTTGGGATCCTTTTTGTGACATTTTATCACAACTTAAAAAATAAGGCTTATCTAAAGTTGAGCATTTGATGTGATACTTGTGTTACCTTCATGAAGCACTTAACGAACACAAGACCTTTTGTTTTCTGATACTTTTCAAATAATATTAAAAATACATATTAAGACACAGGCAGCAAAATTCAAATGGGAACGAACCCTTGCAATTATCGCGCTCTCATTGAATGAAGAAAAGTAATGAACACACTAAAAATTTAAGCAAAATCGAACAACCCGTTCAAAAGTTATGAATTTTCAAATTCACAGAGATTTGACGATCACTGCCGCTCATTTGAAACCGTGCAATCGGCAACACCGACTGAATCTGTGATGTCATGTCGGACAACTCCTCATTCACTG
>BQKZ01003579.1:43019-45253 GCA_036244855.1 Temnopleurus reevesii
AAACAATCACTTAACCCTTCGCTAGAATAGCTACTGTACGTTAACCAGGTGTTTCACGTTCGTGACTCCACTATTTTGAAAACTCCTTGGTTCGACATCGTAAGATCGGCTCTGGCCGGAACAAGCGGGAAACTAAACTTTCACCTGGTCTGTTCCATTTCGAAATATCACATCTGACAAGGTCACAACGCTTTCATTTTCTTCTCCAAAACGGTCATCTTGGTTTTTTTCGTGAAGGGGAACCAACCAGATGAAGAAAACAAACTGTGAAAATTAGAGCAAAATCGGGCAATCCCTTCAAAAGTTATGAAGTTATGATATATGACGATCCCTACCGTTGATGGGGATCCGTGCATTCGGCAACATATACGGAATGTATGACGTCATGTATTCACTCTGTATAAAAAAAAAACCCGATTTCTTCGTTTTTAGCGGAAAAGCCAACGGAATGTTGGCTTTTCCGCTTGAGTATTACATTCTTTTACCGAATACGCATGTATTTGGAGAAGATTCATGTTTAACCTTTACTCTATTTTACATTTTACATTTTTTTTATTCTATGTACAAAGGGAATGATGAATTGTCCAACATGACGTCACCCCTTCAATCGATTTTGCCGATCGCACGGATCCCCATCAGTGGCAGTAATCGCCATATCTCTGTGAATTTGGAAATTCATAATTTTTAAACGGGTTCTCCATTTTTTATTTTTTTTTACAATTTGTTCATCTGATATTTCTTCATTCAATTTGAGCATGTCAATTCCAGGGGTCGGTTCCCCTTTAAGTTTGTCATCTTAATCTGGTGATACAGAGCAGAGAGAAAGTAGATCACTCGAAACCAGCTGGTATATGTCTTCAGAAAAATAAGTTATGACAAGCTTTTAGTTTTATAGGTTTACGTTCTTAGTTTTATAGGTTTATGTTGTTAATGTTTTAACCTCTGGCTGCACAAGGACGCAACTCCGCTTTCATAGTAAAGAGAATGATCAGCACTGCTTTTATTTTCTATTATTATTATTATTATTATTATTATTATTTTCTGCAAAATTGATATTAATAATTTGTAATAATTTGTAATAAAGATTTACTTGCGTGTAGATTTAACTGAACGGTAAATTGGATTTATAGTTTAATTATAATACCCCCCCTGTCAGACATTTAGAATATGATGGCGCTCGATAAAAAGGCATATCAGATCTTGCTGGACAGAATTCAATAATGTAACAGATTATCCAGTTCTTCATCGTGAATATTCAGAAGTAATGATATCCATTATCTACATGTGTTTTGTAATAATAATAATAATAATAATAATAATAATGTCGTATTTACCCAGGGTAGCCACATTCAGCTGTAAGGTAGCTGCTCTTCCAGCGGACCCTGCATAACATAAAGTTATTATTACCCTTCGCCTTTCTTAAATGCCGAGCGCCTGGCAAGAAGGCAGATGGTCCCATTATTTTTACTTTGGTATGACTCGGCCGGGGATCGAACCCACGACCTTCCGTTCATGAGGCAGACGCTCTACCACTGAGCCACACATAACCATTTTGTAAAATGTAAACATTTTCTGTTTCTCTTCCCAATTTTCTTTCCATCGTCTAAACGTGTGATTACTATTGTAAAAAAAAAGTTCCTCGAGAATTTGAGAAAAAAAGTTATATTAGGTAAACATATATTTCAACATAGATATAGTCGTGATATATGATAAAAGAACAAAACTGTACTCCATTATATACTTTAATCGTATTGCTTCTTGGGACCTTTTGCTTGAAAATATCGCATTCGGGAATCTGAATTTTGTTTTTCCTTTTTCACTGATGGAAAACACTCCTTTCTTCTTTTTCCTTTTTTTTCTCCTTTCAAAACGGAATGCGAAGTAATGCAACATTTGAAGCAAATTTTAGGATGCAATATTTTACAATGTACTTGAATATCATTTTTTTAATGCGGCAGCTGTGGCGTTCAAAACTGCTTCATGAAAGATCGCTTAGTTTTAAAGTCAGACCAGGGAATTGTCTGGTCAGACGAACTATTAACTGAGTTGTGTATTGGAACAATATAGGACTGGCGAAAGCCAAGAGCGGATAGTTCACTGGAAATGGATTGTCACTGTTAACGTAGCTTGTGGAAACATCAGGATTTTTATCATTTTATTTACGAGACAGAAAAAGGAAATATAATGTACGAGCAAGGTATATGAATATCATAGGCGCCGGAAGTGGGGGGGGG
>BQKZ01003580.1:28154-38663 GCA_036244855.1 Temnopleurus reevesii
ACAATGTCTGCTCCATTGAAATGTAGGGATGTGAGCGTGAGAATATGACAAATTTTAGAATTGTTTGACTGTCACACATCGTTACTCTAATGTGTCAAGCCTTCTTCGCTCTATTACTAGTACCGGGTACTCTGTTTCCTTTCACAAATATAAAAGAACTGTTGAATGAATATCTATAATTAGCAAGTAGAGAAACTCTTTAAATTATAACCATGGGAGGATGACAAGTAATCTACGCACCATACCCTTTGTAGCATCTAGAGTTAATTACCTGCCTCTCATTGCATAGAATGTAGCTTTCATTGAAGAATGTACTGGATACTCTCTCCTCTCTTTCTTCGATGTGAAGGATACACTCATAGGTCACACTCTAAAATAGAAGAATTACATAATCATTTTGTTAATCATTTTCCTTATTTAGAACGATCTATTTTAAAGGAAAATGAATAAAAGACACGTGTCACGAGATTTTATTTTTGCTTAACTTTATTTTATTATATAGATTTGACACAGCTCGCAATGACACCAAATTGGTATATACATTTCATTTTAGAATTTTAAGCAGCACAACAATTTTAATGTGATATTGATTAATTCAATTTCCCCCACTAAAATACTATTCCTTCCTAATTATATCCAAATTCTGGTTTGCGGTGTCTGTTGGGCTTTGAGGTTGGTAACATAACATACCAAAAATACAGAATTTAGATAATTAAACAACGTCAACATACTTCTATAGGTAGATTTCGTGCAGATAGTGAGTAAGCAGAATCAACTCCAACTGGTATGAGAAAGTCTTCAGTTGTTCCAAGCAGCTGAGGACAATATTCCTGTCCTTGGTTTCCAAAGCCATTATGGTTCTAAACAAAAAAATACACAAGCTTGAATACCAAGTAAGAAATGAATACAAGCCTTTGAATATGCAACATTATATTCAGTGCAATGATTTTGCGTGAATAATAGCAACACTATTCACAGAAAGCTATGACAAAATTTACGTCTCGAAGCACTGGAGCAAATTGTATTTAAAAGTTACTACCAATCGATGTACTAAAGCTCCTATAGAGCAAATAGATGGCCAAATAGATTTATCCACTTTGCAATTTGGCTTGGTTTAATACAAAATTTGAATCGTGGATCCTTGAACGCGTAGTTGCTTACATTCTCTCCAATGACGACAGTCTGGCATGAGCTGCTATCATCTGTACATCTGTTCTCGTAAACACACCAGTCGCATGGGTTGGAGCTCGTTACACAAGATGCACATCTGCAAGATATTAAACATTTTTCATTCTAGGGGTTTTAACTCATCTGCTTTTAACTCAGCTGTGGACAATTCCCTATGAACTTACTTGTCCGCTATGCTGGGAGCCTTGTTCATATATAGTCCTTAGATTCGCCTGGGATCATAAAATATATTGTTGCTACCAAATGAGCAACTACCGCGCCACACAAGGCACGGTTAGTCCTTGAAATGTCATCGAAGATCATCAAAATACACGACGGACTCGGGCCTGGTTACGTTGGGACGAGCGCGCAGGCTTCGGCACTTCATCCAACTCCGTTGGATCAAAGCCTTCCTAACAGAACGCACTCAGCAGGTGGTTTTGGATGGAGTGAAGTCTGACCCAGCGAGAGTTTCATCAGGCGTACCCCAAGGGACAGTGCTCGGCCCCCTTCTCTTCCTGGTATACATCAACGACCTGCCAGAATGTGTGAGCTCAGAAGTCCGGATGTTTGCTGATGATTGCCTCCTCTATCGACGCATCACCTCACAAGCTGATGCAGACACTCTCCAGGAAGACCTTAACCACCTACAAGAATGGGAAACCAAGTGGCAGATGTCATTCAACCCCAACAAGGTGAAGAACATTGTTCGATCTGTATACTCCTTGCATGGATTTGAACTACCTCTAGTTGACAACGCCAAGTATCTCGGAGTGCACATCAACTCCAAGCTTAGCTGGAAGCCTCACATTGACTACACCTGTAAGAAAGCTAATATCACTCGAGGATTCATTCAGAGAAACCTACGTGGCTGCCCAAAGAAAGTTAAGGAACAGGCCTATGTGACCTATGTTCAACCTATCCTCGACTACTCTTCATCTGTTTGGGACCCCTACGTTCAAGAACAAATCTCACGCCTCGATATGGTTCAGAGAAGAGCTGCTCGATTCTGCATAGGAGACTACCATCCCAGACACAGTGTGACCCAGATGCTCCAATCACTGAAATGGCAGACACTCCACGAGAGAAGGGCCCACGTCAAAGTCACCATGCTATACAGAATACTTCTCGGTTTGGTTGCCATCCCTCCTGAACCACCTTACCTATACCCAGCAACAAGATCGTCTGGACGAAGACCAGCTCAGTTTCTTCATCAGCGGTGCAGACTCAACAGCTTTCAACACTCCTTCTTTCCCAGTGTCATCTGCCTGTGGAACGATCTCCCTGCCAATGTCACATCATCGTCTTCGCTTGAAGTATTCAGAAGACGACTGGTAGGGTTGACGCTGCGCAAGGACTAGAAGGAGGAGTCCGTTTTTACTCGCACAAGGAGCACTTTCAGCACAAACTTTTGTATAAATAAAGTCTAATTTGGAGCTCAATAATACAACACGACACACAAGCACCGCACAAAGTACGATATTACTCTTTCCAGAGGAATGTACTCACATTGGAAGAAGAAGAAGAAGAAGAAGATCTTTTTTGTAAACGCACAGAATAACGCGGGATTTGTTCTTATAGAATACAATACAGTTTTCTAGTTATCAAATTGTCAATCGTCTGATCAGAGGGCTCATTGAAGTGACTAAAACTATTTGGACATTTTCTTATGGTCTTACTGTTTTAAGAACTGGTAAATATAAAACCGTTCTAATTAAGAATAATCTACAGTTTTGAAACGTCTTATTTTTGTAATGTAATCGGCATTTTATAAATAACAACATATTTCGAAACTGTATTGTATTGGTGTAGTGGTCATGACTCTCGCCTTTCAACTAGAGGGTCGTAGGCTCGAGTCCCACCCAGGGCGTTAATTTCATTCAGCAAGAAATTCATCCACATTGTGCTCCACTCAACCCAGGTGAGGTGAATGGGTACTGGTAGGAATATTTATTCCTTGAAACGCCAAGTGCGATTCATGGTGGCTGCATGGTGGCTGCCGAGCTAAAGCCAGGGTAATAAAGCTGCAATTGTAGAGTGCTTAGGGAATTCTCATGAAGAGTTGACAAGCGCTATATAAAAGCCGTTCATTATTATTATTATTATTATTATTACTAACAATTGCAATAAATTTATTCAGCACTGTAACATTACGTATGAAAGTATTACACCACTAGCTACAAAATGTATGGGAAATATAGAAAAAGATATTAAGGAATACAAAGAAATATTAGCATTCTAAGATCAGTAAAAATGATATTGGTCTGGAAACCAATATAAAATGAAGAAAGATATAAACGCCTTAAAATCTGTTTTGTTATACCCATTGTTTCACCAGTTTTCAAGTTATGTTATATATATTATAACCAAAAATCTTTGCAACATTAACTAATTTATGTTTACGGCTTTCCTAAAATAAAAAAATTTAACTTACGATGTAATTTTGTTGCAGTCAAAGAAAATAAAATCTGTGGTGACGAAGCTGACCTCACTTTTAGTCGAGAAAATAGACAGCGCCATCATTACATCTGACGCTGGTAGAAATAAAATAAAAGGCATCTTAAATTAACCTAGCCTGGTCAAAATAAAAGTACTTAAGATGATATAATTATAGAAAATAAATCCATAAGCAAATTATAGAAAATGAATGCATTAGTAAAATATGAATACCTTAAAACCTATTTGAAATGTCTGAATACAAAATGAGTTGTCCATTCTATTAAGATATGGTGGATTTTTATTTGAATAGATACAACTAAAATCCACTCTCTTATTTTGAAGGGGTCTTCAAAGCTTTTACGTACAAAACAAAGTAAAGGACCCACGAGAAAGTCCACCTGTGACGAAAATAATCAAAAGTTTGACCACATCTTAATTCTTAATCAGTGTATCGCTGATCCCTAAAATGAAATTAAACACCCTGCAGTATGTACATAAACGTAAAAGACAATTTGGATAGTGGATTTCACAAATGTTTCGTTTCCGGTACATGTATATACTTTGGTTTCATTAATATTACCGTGTTGTGATTTATACTAATATATGAATAATAAAAATTACTTATAAAAGTATGCTACCATTTCTCTCGAATTGGATGGAAGAGGCATTTAGGAAAAGGATTTCACAGATTCACCATGTTTCTTACATGTCCGTTACATATATATTATTTCCTTTCATTGATATGACTGGATCGATTTCAGACTAATGTATCTAAAATGCTTACATCCCTTTGGAATGGCAGGTATCTGGTCTGCGTGAGGGGTTAGACACACCACAGTGTTCACACTGCTCACGGTAAGGGACTGCTTGAAGGCATTAAACGCACATTGGTATGTCTCGCCATCTGCGAGATCTGGGAGCTGCTCAACCGTGATTGTGATCTACACGGAATTGAATACGTAATTAAATCAAGTAAGAAATAATTGATACAATTTTGTGAAATAAATATTAGTTTATTCATGAGGAATTATTGGTCTAATGGTGAGAACCAAAGGTTAAAAGGTGAGTTATTGATTTTTAAGGTAGTCGTTGCTTTAAAACAATCACCAAATATCTTCACATTCTTTGAAAAAAAAAGATTGGATACCACAAGGCGGCTTAAAATCGTTGACGTTCTACTCAATTGACATTCATGTGCCATATAAATCAATAAAATAATTTCACAGTTTGCATGATTCTCCCATGAAAATTGATTAATTTGAATTAATTAGCTGCGTTACGACCAAAGTCGATATACAATGTATATAGTACACCTACTTGTTGCTCTGTATGATCATAAGGTAGTTTGTTGTCAGGCAGGACATGCGAAATTTCAACACATTGTAGGGCGTTGTAGGAGAGCCATCGACTTGATTCATCGGGAAAAGGACATTCCTCGTACCGCGTGCACCTGTCAAAAGTAATATATGCTAATTGATTCTTTCTACATTGCTAAAAGTGTAAAAAAAAAAAAAGGGGTCTCAAGTATCCGAGTTAGCAAAACATAAAGTGAGCAGGAGCTTATGGTCTTTAATGAAAAAAAAAAAAAAGGGGGGGGGGGGAAAGAGGTATATTTGCACAATACAACTCATGCAGACAGTGTGTAAACCAATAAAAATTCTCGAAACATTTTTCTCCGTACGGAAATCAATAAATGTTTGTAAGTAAACATTAATGAATCAATGCATGTAGAAAAACATGGATTAAGTCTGTTATAAATATATTTGAATATGTTGAATCTGTTTGAATGTCGTCTAGTGCATGCAATTTAGCCGTGAGGCTGCCATGTGAAATTTGTAATGACAATTTTCAAGTTTTAAGTGTCAAATTTCAACAAGCCCACATCAAACTCAGTTCGGTGATGCAGACTTATCACTTTATTCTCATTTAACGTATCTATCACTTCTAAAGGTAATATGTTCCAATATCACTATATTACTAATTAAAAGGAGATTGATTTATAATTGTCTGACTCATTCATACACTCACCTAGCTTCTAGAGTACACCATCCGCAGTAAGGATCTCCGTCATTCCCTCTATTCATACCAATACATTGATCACAAGTCGCAAACTGACTACAGTCTACCAAATTCAGTGTCAGGACCTAAGCAGATATTATGTAATTATATCAATTTTCTGTGAGGCAAATGGGGAGGTGTCGTATTGAAGGGGTTCTAAGTTCACCTTTAGACCAGAGGGTCGTAGGTTCGAAACCCACTCAATGCGTTAAAAAGAATTTATCCCCATCGTGCTGCACTCGACCCAGGACCTATTGGGTCACATGTCATTGAGCAATTTGAGTGCATTGTTGGAATGCTCCTAAACGGAGTGGAGAATGTGCATTCATTGTAGGCGTGCATGCTTGTATACGATGATTGGGGAAACAATATGCAGGGTCTAAAAGTACACCTAATAAATTGAATTGCCTATGCTTGATAACCTTTCACCAGTAAATTACGGTTCAGATTATTCAGTACTTCAAATTTGTTGAACGTATGAAGTATAATAAAAAAAAAATACACACCTAGCTCACACACGCACCAATACATACAAACGAGTACACACACCACAGATGGTTCCATATCTCAGCGAATAATCGACACAGGACGAAATTTTAACATAAACTATATTATTAAAGACACTGCAGAGATAAGATTAATAAATTGTGATAAAAAAATCCAGGAACTTAATTTGTACTGAACTTCTAGGCAGTATTAGCTATTCCTTTGATTCATCAAGGAACGTATCCTGAAGGATAGATCCACTTCCAAGAGAACCAGTCTCGTAGACATAGCCGAAAGTGACACCCAATATCATGTTCCTTGCATATCTGGCAGTTGCAAGTAAAGTATTGTAAATATATCATTGGCACACTATGAATGACTTACCTGTGAACTGTATTCCGAACTTCTAGCCAGCGTCATTTGTTCCTTTGATTCATCAAGGAACATTTCTTGGAGGACAGATCCACTTCCAAGAGAGACAGTCTCGTAGACATAGCCGGACGAACCACTCACTATATGTACCTGTAAACAAGCATTTTTAATTTATGATGAGATTTGTTTCCTCCACAAATCCGCCTGAAAAGGTTAGTTAACATTATACAGACTATTTTCTCATCCAGTTTTAGGATATCTTGAAAATATTTTTTGAGGAAGACTGTGACGTATAATACTCTAGATAATGTAACATTCAGCTATGACATAACATCGGACCGCGAAAGGTTTTGTTGCCCCCGTTAAGACATTCCAAGGAATCTAATTCGTTGAAATTATGACCAATCATCACTTTAAAATCTAGATTAGTGTTTTCTTCCTTGTTATATATTGTAAAGCGCTTTGAACCTTTTTTTTTTTTTTTTATTAAGGGCTATATAAATTGTGTGTATTATTATTATACATTTTTTTCATTCTCTAATTTATGGGCCTTAAGTTAAGATCCAGATACGTAGGTTTATCTATTTAGCTCCATAGCTGGAATGGGAGTGGCAGAGAGGAGTTCCAGCTAGACCATTGCCATGACGTATTGCATCATCAACCCAGGCTGTGCATTGGTATTTCGATTTTTTGTGTTAAATAGGAAAGCAGCTAATAAATGTTAGATGTCAAATATTGACATTAGATCGACCTACCTTGTGGAGTTGCCCCTGTGTGTCCCCCAAGAATACTACAGTGTGGTTTCTCTCAATGGCTGTCACTATGGAGGTGGGTGTCACATCAGGGATGGTGAGAACAGGTGAAGAATCCAAAGAGGATGTGCCACTGGGATATTGATAGAGAGATCCAAACCCGTCTAAATGGGCAGTGCACTGGTCATCTGGTGTGTATCCCCCGAGCTGCCATAAGAAACATATCATTTGTAGCATTAAAATACAGTTTAAGAAATTGTCCTTGTGTGTTCCCCATGAATGATATAGTGCGACTTATCTCAATGGTTTTCAATATGGAGGTAAGTGTTACATTAGGAAAGGTGAGAGTGGATATGGTATAGAAATGAGATAGACAGAGCGCTGGTATTCATTGTCCGATGTAAATCTGTCAAATTGCCAAGAGAATTACTGTATATCGCATCAAAAACAGTTTGACGAAACTACTTTGAGGATTTCTCCTCGCGTTTCTCCCAGAAATGCCATAGTGTAGCTTGTTTACGGTTGTCACACTCGAAGTGGTTATTACATTGGAAAATGTGACAGTGGATATGGCAGACAGAGGAGATGTACCACTTGGATATTGATAGATAGCTCCAAGCACTTTCATAATAGACAGTGCACTGGTATTGGTTGTCCGGTGTAAATCTGCCAAACCGCCAAGAAAATTACTGTGTATAGCATCAACAGGAGTTTGGCAAACATATCTTAAGGGGTTGTCGTTGTTTTTATCCTATGGACAGCGTAGCTATTTTCTGCGGTTGTCACAATCGAGATGGCTATCATATTGGGAATGGCGAGCGTGGATATGGCAAAGAGAGAAAATTAATCACGGGGATGCTGATAGAGAGACCTAGATTCTACTAGAGCTGTACGCTGATACGTGAAGGGATACTGCTATAAATGTGAAAGAGGTCACATTAATTTGAAATTAATATCATATATTGGAAGACATATGTCGTTGAAGTTTTGATCACAAGTGAGTACAAAGATGTTTATCTTCTTTTGTCTACATTTCATGAAGCCTTTCGTCCACTATTAGTTCACAAAAAGGTGTTTTCATTAATGAATTGAAAAAATGTGTTCAGTGTTGCGCGCATTTAGCGCAAGAACTGATACCAGTCGAACGTAAAGTCGTTCTTAAAGTCTTTCTTATCATGGTGAAACACCTCCCTGTGATAGAATGTTCTCACTACTCTCGCTATTCTACGGGGATGTTCGACCTATATTGTAATGACAAGAATATGTAATTCCATAAGCCAAATTTTGTGCACTATATATATATATTTTTAAACGTATGTTTTAATAGTTATTCTTGATGATTTCCTTCAACGACGTGTAACGCATTTTGGGTTATTTCGTAAATTATTTTACACGTTTGCTTTATTTGCGTTTATCCAATAGAATTGCTTATAGTTGTCTCATTGGCCATTCTATACTCCCCCCACCAAAATGTATGGATTGGATACAGTTACTGAAACAAGTTGCCCTGGGGGGAAATACTGGTTTTTATTCGCGGTACTGGATGAAGGAAACCTCCTTGGCCTTAAACTTTATGCAAATGCGATATCTTTTGAAAGAAATCATGTTAGTGTAAAGATTTCAGCGCCATGAGCACGATAAGGTGGACCTGTGCGCTGTACAAGTAGCCACAATTATTATTATTATTATTATTATTATTATTATCATCATCATTATTATTATCATTATTATTATTGTACTCATCATTCGATGAATGGGGATCTATATCATTGTGAACTATATTAGCCAGGGGGTGAATGTGCTAATAATGTCAATAACCTCAAAGATATATGAGGCTCGTCGCGACAAAAGGGCCCTTAAGCTGTTTACGCGTACGCGGTAAAACACTGCGCGGTGGCGTGACGTCACAATGAGCTGAACATGTGTGTTGGAAAAGCCTAGGTTTCATACAAGGCTTTATGCTAAATATACTTATTCATCTTGAATATTTTAGATGACCTTGGAGTGATTTTAAACACACTTTAGACAATGTAAAGGCCATGAAATTAGCCTTCGAGACCGGGAAATAATGAAGTGTGTGAGAGAGAGAGAGAGAGAGAGAGAGACCGGGGGGGGGGGGGGTGGTCGAATTAATCTTCTTCAGAATCGCATAATTTCGCGTCCCTATTCTGTGATCCATGATTGCTCCAAATTTGCAAAAAGAATATTCAAATCTTGAAAAGTTCAATAAAAGACAAATTTAAAACCAATAACGGTTTCAAATCGAAAAATTAAAAGCCCCTCCTTGCATATTTTCTTTCATTAATCAGAATTTCCTCATTTTGCTTTCCTCTCAGGGTTTTCCCCTATCTAAACTCGTATTTATCATATCATCATCATGTAAAGAACATAACAAGCTTTTTAATGCTCAGTTATGAAAAAAAAGTTTACATTGTTACCGATTTACTCACTATCATCAAAATATTTCCCATATCTCTCGTGACATCGTTTTCCCAAATATGCATTGAAAATCGTTGCACATTTTAGTTAATTTGCAGAGAACTTTGATAATCTTTTCAAGATCGTTTTTCTTTTCAAATAATTTTTTCCCAGTTCGATGAATATAAAACTGTTTATCAAATTGAAAATAAAAGATTTGTCAAGATTTGAAAGACAAGTTCATTCGTCAACAAACAAATATGCTATGCATACCACTATCGCATTAAAAGAAGAGTCGACTGAAAAAAAAATAATTCTTTCTCAGGAGTTCTCACCTTTTTTGTTCTGTTCATTTGATTTTTCTGCTCTGTTGAAGACAAACTATTTTGAGGTAGACTCTTCTTTTGACAATGCAAAATCAACTTGCTGGCTTACTCATTATTGTGCAATTTGTTTCAAAGTTATGAGAAAAAAACTGGGCGAGAATATTGTTTTTAAGTATCTTGTATGGTATTGCTTTATTTGCAAGGAAGATTTCTTAACATTTATTTGTTTAGTATTTTATTCTGTTTAATTGTGTAAACCTCAAATCACTACCGACGTCTGTGACGACCTTATTCTGTAACTCGGTCTTAAAGTGTAACTTCACTCCTAGGCTACTGAAAAAAGGTTACATCTCGTGTAGACATCGCATATACACACGACTCGTCATGAAGCGTATGTGAGGCACCGTACGTAGCGATGCTGTGCTGCAGATCGGCCGACTGAAACGGCTGACAGCTTACTCAATTACCGCTACTATTTATGCATCATTCCG